>BGPT01001724.1:47876-66205 GCA_003297045.1 Symbiodinium sp. clade C Y103 | reverse complement strand
AAAAGTGTCTGTGTGTAAAGAACATACAGTGCAAAGAAAACAACGCCGCCTGAGCATTTGTTTGGAGGCTGGCTTTCGTCCCCCCCCTTCTCAGGTATTGATTAATATTGATTAATATAGATTAATATTGATTAATATTGATTAAATGTTGATTATATAATTGTTTTAAAATGTGTTGTTTAAAATATGTCTTTGAATTCTCTCCATGACGTGTATCCGCCTGTGTGAGACTTTCCAGGTTTGTTCGTCCGATCTGACCAGTGATGAGGTCACCGGGACACCGCTGTAGTTCGTTGTGGAACAAACGCAGCATCCCTGGAAGCATCGATGCTGGAAGAAGTTTCGTTCAGAAATGTCGTTTAGAAAGTACTTTTTGTACACAGTACATACATGGTACATTGCAGTGACTCGAGAACTGCTGGATGGTCACACTATACCCAGATGCATCCAGATGTATCCAAATGCTTCTGGGAAGAATATCCATGGATGTTTGTGGTTCCGCGCGCAGCAAAGACATGCTGCCAGCTCTGGCGGCGTGTGCCGTCAGGTGACTATGATTATTCCTCTTACATGTTGCATCATGTCGCTGTATAGTAGTGGTAACTCATGTATTGGCTGTTGCATATTGATTCATTGCATTCGAAGTGCCAACGGAATCTCTGAAGCTGGGCCTTGAAAAAGGCGCCGAAGTGCAATGTTGCAATTTTAACTTCAACACGACCACAACATGATCCAAGTTTTATGATGGTTAAGGTTGTTTACAAGGTGTCCTGCAAGTTGCATCCAGTACTTGTAGCAGTTGAAAAAGGAAAGATGCACCATGATGGCTTTGTGTTTCCGTGCAGATTGGTTTGTCCCATAAACCAACAGAGGTAACAGGCTCATCGATGCTGTACCACATTGCAAAGGTATAGGCAGCACGTAGCAGAAAACGTGTAAATCTGACAATGCTGACTTGATATACAAGGACGGGCTGGAGGAAGCTTCCGTTTGAAGCGTTTTTTTGACATATCATGACATATCATGACATCTTGTGGCTGCAGCATTTTACTTCAAAGAAGTAGAATCAAGCCACGGAGCAGTCAGAGAGTCAGTGAGAGAGGCACGACCGATTCTCGAGCCTCGGGGAGCACCTTAGGTGCTTGCTCCGAGGTGAGCGGAGATAGCGGAGATAGCGGAGATCGTCAATGAGATCTCTCGCCGTGGCCTGCGTAGTGGCTCTGGCTGCAAATGTGGCTGCAAATGCAAGAGCTCTTAGTGGATCTAGCGGAGCTTCAGAATTTTTCCACACAGATGGTGCCTGGGCCATGTTGAAAGATGGCCGTGTCACAACCTGGGGAGATCCAGGCAGAGGTGGTGACTTAAGCTCAAGCTCAGTGGGAGACATGTCCGGTGTACAGAGTGTGGTTGCTACAAAGAGTGCCTTTGCAGCGTTGAAGGCAGATGGGTCCGTGATTTCGTGGGGGAAAGCATCAGAAGGAGGAGATTCTCGTGCCGTCAATCTTGACAGCGTAGTGAAGCTAGCTGCATCAGCATATGCATTTGCTGCGTTGCGAGCTGATGGCGGTGTTGTCTTTTGGGGAAAGCTCAGTGCTGACGAATCGGATGAAGCTTCAGATGAAGCTTCAGATGCTTCGAGCAGCGATGCTTCGAATGGGGAAGATGAAAATGGCGCCCACGGCACAGCACACCTGGACTCCACCGACTCCGAAGCAAACTCCGAAGGAGTAACTGATGCGGAAGATTTGGAGAATTTGGAGGAACTGGATTCAGGAGTCGTAGATGTCATCGCTTCCTCAGAAGCTTTCGCATGTATCAAGGAGGATGGGACTGTCTACACATGGGATGGAGATTTGCTCAAAAAAGTCTATGATGGGGACAGCCCTGTGGTAGATGTGGTTGGAGGTCTTTCTTCCTTTGCAGCTTTGACAAAAGACGGCTCTGTCTTGACGTGGGGGCATCCAGAGTTCGGTGGCAATTCCAGGGCCGTGCGTTCGCACTTGCAAAGCGGAGTGCTTCGTCTCGAACGACGAAGCATTTTTGACCGTGGTTTCATTGCTTGGAAAGCGAATTCCACGGCTGTGATTTGGGGCCACAACAAAAAGGGTGTGCCACTGGAGTCGCAAATCGTCCCCGCGCAGCAGGTCCAATTGAAACATGGCCTTGAACTTACATTTCTCTTACATTGAATTCCTGCGTTTTGTCCTCTTTTGTGGTTGTGTCTCTTACTGTAGACATCCGTCGCAGTCGGTTAGATTCCATGAGACTGCCGTCAGACATCTTGAGACTGGCTCATTAGTTGCCAGAGTTGGTGTCCTCTTTGGTGTGATGCACACGGTGACACTTGTAATATACTGTAATTGCCACTATAATTGCCACTCTCAATCTATGCAGCTATTTGCTCGGGCTGTGTTCACAAAATTGTAAAAAGAGATGAAAAGAGATTATGTGGATGTGTATGGTCTACACATGTCTACACATAGACACACAGGTTGCAGGAGTGTTTGCACAAAGCCAGAAAATGCGGATGTCAAGAGAAAGGAAACTATTGATCTCATTGATATCAATGGTCATAAGACATGTCGCTTCCTGTCGCCGCTTCTATGTGTGATCCAGCATGATCCAGCTGAAGTATGTTTTTGAGTTAAACGCTGAGACACCACTAGACACCACGAAGACATTGACAGTTTCTGAATGTTTCTGATCTTATCTGAACTTTGAATAACTTTGAGACTCGTGAGAACTAAGGAGGCACACTGCGGGTGCTGTGTTGAGACCTGACGGCAGCGCTTTTTGCTTCGGAGATCCGAAGACCTTCGGCGACTCGAGCAGCGTCGATCTCTCAAATCTCAGGTCTATCCTTTGCCCGAGATTCGCCTGTGTAGCCATCAAAAAAGATGGCTCCATTGTACCTATGAAAATTTGGAAAGGATTTTGAAGGATTACTTGAAGAGCAACTGAAGAGAGGGTGTTGAACCATGACGAGTTGTGTGCTTTTATCCTTTTGATATTATAAGTGGGTTCAAGACTTTGTCAGTCCAGGGACTCTTCAGCTACCGTTTGCACCTCGTAGACTGATATTGATGGATACACCGCAGGTTCTATACAGAAGCAGGTTCAAAACTAAAGCCCTGGGTTTTCTCATGGTTTCTCAATTTGCTCTGTTGCGCTCGGGGCTTCTTTCTTGACAACTGCAAAGCTGTTCAGAGATCACATTTCCACAAATGGGGTGCACACCAATGCACCAACAAAATATTGCTTTCCGGTTTTTGACGATTTTTGATCGTTTCGACATAGTTTCCCATGTCTTACCACATCTTGCCAGACTGCATTCTGACATCCGTCAGGTAACGTGGGGGCAACGCCTTGGTAGACGAGATCCGCCCAAACTGCAGAATGTCTTCGAGGTGTTCGGAACGCCGTATTCCTTTGCTGCGCTCATTCGTACGAATGATATTCCGGGTAACGATCGCATCGTTGCCTGGGGTGACTCACAGAGCGGTGGGCGCACAGACTATCCCAAGAAGCTTCATCATCTTGAAGTCTTTGAAGTCAAGGCAATACATAGCCACTTTGATGGCTCCAACAATGGTGTTTTCATTGCTGAAGTGAGAGGTCAAGATTCTCGAAATGTTCTTCACGCTTGGGGAGATCCTCGTTACGGTGCGTTGGTTGCAGATGTTTCGGAGCGGAGTTCGGAGCGGAGTCAAAGGAGTCTGCAAACATCAGCCACGTGCCTCAGCAGTGCTGTAACAAACCGCAACTCAGCTGCCAGGTCCAAAGGCATGACATGGCATGACTCGCCATAACACGGCATGACACTAAGCAGCAGAAAATGACGCTGGCTGGTTCAGGCTGGTACGTGCAGGAATAGATATTATATGATATTATACACATGAATTTAATGATATTGAATCTAAATGACCTGCTGCATGTCACTAGACATGATGTATCATGATGTGGAACATCGATCAACATCGTGGAACATGCTCATGCAGTGACCTGGTTCGCCCTAAGAGGTGTAGATAGTATTCTCGCTGGCCTTCCACCAAGTAGAACCAGTTCCCAGTTGTTCATCCTTCAAACTGTTCGCGGTTTGTACGCCTTAGGTTTAACGGTTATAACGTACAGTACTAACTCCGTCAACGCAAAAAGGATTGATGTTTGATGTTTGTACTTCTACCAGCCTTCGTTTGTAGGATTCATCACTTGAACCGCTTGCAAGGTTTCATGTTCAGGTCACTTAATCCAGACAGATTTCTTCTCACATGTAAATTCATTCACTTGGTGCTCCTCTTCAGAAATTGTGGACCTCTAATTCCAGACTGTGCACAGATTCCCCGAGGTAAGGATGTGGTGACCGTTCACGCCGGACAAGGTAAGATTCTTCCTGTGGGAATTGTCGTGCCAACTTGGGATTCTGCGATGATCTTGAGCGCGATTGTCAAGGTGCTGATTGAAGAAGTGCTTGGCTACCACGCCGTGTTGCAAGAAGGAATCTTGCCTTCCTTCATGAGCTCACGTTTCCACTAAGTGCAGCTGCCTTTGTCAGGGGCGAAGTGATGACACAGACTTTGAGTAGATGATACGCAGGTTCAGCGCAATTAGTTTCAGAGGTTAAGCAAACACAGGGGTCATGCAAATCAAAACTAGTTGGAGCCATTTGTCTCTGGTCTCGCCATTTTTTACACCGGCAGTTTCCATTTTTTTTCAGGATCAGGATTCATGAGCACGGAACAAGCTTTCGCGGCAATGGCCGGTTGCGACAATCCTTCCGACTACCCGAATGATCAGACCGGTTGTTCGGCTGGCAGCACCGAGAGTCACGTGTTGATGGAAGGATGGATAGACGGAAACGTTGATGCCTGGAATCAAGTGCCCCAGCTGCAGATAGAACGAGGTTCAGAATGGGACACCTGGAGGGCCAGCAGTGATGCTCCCACACTCTGATCACCTGATTATGTGACCGTTCCACCCGTATTTGGGATAGCACAGGGTTGCAATCTTCCATGGATCGTATTGCTTGTGCTGGAAACCAACTTGCCGGATGATCGCTCAAATGGCTGGCAGGGGGGAACCTACTTACATTTGCATCATTTACTTATCATAGAGATAAAAGATAGACCGCTCGCACCCGTCTGAATATCCACTTCGTAACTATTCAGAACTTGCGGGATCATCCAGACCCGTGCGCTTGAGACTCTTGATCTTATGACTAGTGTAGGATCCAGAGCTTGGGGTATGGTGATCCCATGCCCAAGCTGACAGATTTCCCAAGCTGACAGAGCTGACAGAAGCTTGATAATTTATAGGCTTCTGCGGCTTTTGTAGCTTCGCGTTAAGATCACCGCGGGTCATTTGGTCAGTACGGTGTGTCCGCGAATATGGGGACGGCCAAGGAGAGTTACGTGTGGTACAGCCAGAGATGAAAATCAATATGGTATGATCCCAAGATTAAGCAAATACTATCAAGTACTTGTTGTCATTTCGTTTGAGTTGAATGGTTTCCTAGGGTGTTTATCATGGTGTTTCCTTGGTCTCCGACAAAGTCTTAGCTGTGCACTCAGATCACTTCCCTCGCTTCAACCTTTGCTCCTTTACGGGCAAGCAAGATATACCGATCCTATGAGGGCCTCTACGTCAGCAAAGGCGTATGGGATCTAAAGACCACATCGCCCGCGTTGGACACGAAGGACCGGGAGAAATTCAGTTGACCCACAGAGATCTCCTGCTGATCAACCTATATCAACCTAATTATGGTATCAACCTATGGTATCAACCTATGGTATCAACATAGCGTGCTGGGAGCTGCTAGAATCTTTCCCAAGGTGGTGGGAGGTAGTTCCAGGTGTATCATTGGCACATATTGGCACTGGGGTTCGTACTGCGAGCACCCTGTGTGATGGAATTGCGATTAATTGCGCCTTGCTGTTGTTTCCTGAATGTTGTTGCTTCACTTGCTAATGTTTGTTAAGGTAGTTTCGTCTAGAGTCTAGATGTTTCTCTGTTTAGATACATCTCGCGCTGTCAACATGATTATCGTTGTTTAACGAGTGTCCGCTCACAAATGTTTACCTTGGTTGCCCAATTTGTTGCTGCCATAAATTTATGTTCATACTTACGTTTGTGTTGTTTGGTCAAATCGGTCTTTGTTTTCATTGTTTTGCACGTGCATAGAAGAAGGAACCTCTAATTTTCAATGTAGTGTTTGGCGTCCTCAGTTCGTTTGCCTTGTGGCAACTTTACCCGGTCGAAGGACAGAAGGCGAGAGAGCCAGTTGTCTTTCGCGCTCAAATCATGTCATGGCAAGCAATGTTTTGCGATGCATGTTTTATTGTTGTGTGGCGCAAACTTACGAACCTTCCTGCAACACGCACCTATTGTATCCTATTGTAAGAAAGTGGAAAACCCATGGAAAAACCTTCATATAAGAGATTTGGGCGCTTCATAGCAGTTCTGGGTTGGCCGGTGGTTGGCCTTTGTGCCGCCAAAGACAGAAGAATCATAGAATATCGTGAGGCATTGCAGCTTTGCCATGATTCTGGAGCCTCCACAAACAGCTGCATGAAAAAAAACATGTAATTGACCTTACAGAACTTGACTGATGAATTAATGGGAATTAAAGTCCCGTTTCTTGTTTGTAGATACCGTCTGGATCCGTAAGGCATTTGTTTGAGTGGTGTGCAAAGCCACCGATGCAAATTGCAACATAGATGGAAACTGGATGACACGTTTTGGACTTCGGGCGTGCCGTTTTATGTGTTTGCTATTGTTTTCTTCATATTTGGTGTTTTCTTGTTTTGTTTTTTTGTCGAGGAGGCACTACAGTCGTCTCAGAACCCCCATGACTACTTCGATGACATCACAGCCTTCAGCAGCACCCAACTGGCAGCTTGCACTGCGACCATATTGGTGGACAGGACCATAATGGCCACGTATGTCAATATCACAGGTGACACAGAGGGTGTGGATGCTTCCGGTGTCTCGTCCAATGTGCTGAGTGCCCCAAGCTCACAACTGGAAAGCATGAGGATTACAAAACATCAGTGGCCGTCTATTGTCCGAAGCAAACTGAAAGACTGTAGGAACAATTGCCCATTTTCATTCAGGCCTATTTTCGTTCAGTTTATTCGACATAGGAAGGTTTGCACGAAGGTTTGTCGGAACCAAGCTCTGTTCTTGCTGCATCAGGAGCGTGATCAACAGCTTCCCATCTAAATAGCTGATAGTCTAATTAGCCAAGCACATCCAAGCACGTAAGAGAGTTTGCTGTTTCCGCTAACTGACGGTAAAGATAGTGCAACGATTCTTCACGTCAGTTGTGTCGAGGAAGGAAGAGATGCAAAATGAACAGCTAAATCAAGTAAACAATTAATAACTATTACGTAAAAAATTAGGCAACGAGATCTAAAGAGTGCTCAGTCTCAGCCTGCTCGGACCATGGGACAAACCCGCACTGCGCTTGTTGCAAAGGCGCTTTTCAGTGCTGTTCTAGGCATGCCCGTGCGAAGGCTTTGCTAATACACACGGTGTATCGCGGGGTCTGTATAACTATTCTTGTTGCACAGTCTTTGCACAAATTGTTGCACATCACACGACATTTCCGAATCTGCTAGTATGTCGTAGCACATTTTTTACATGTTGTGGTCCTAAAGAGATTTCTTCTTTACAGTTCGTCGCTACGCCGCTACGCTCGTATTTCGTAGAGGTTGCTTGAGCTATGCGAAAGTTCTCCTCCGACTTCGCTACTACAGTTACAGGGCACCATGTTCATACCTCATACCTGTGCGGAGAAATTATGCAACAGGACTTTCACAGACTGCGATGACGCTCCACAGGCAAAGAACAACCAATAAAGAACACAGTACATAGAGTCATAGAGCCCACGCTGTCATCGTCATTCATAATCTATCATAATCTATATCGTCTTGGTTCATACTTCTGAACTCCTGACCTGCCAATACCTGTGACTTCAGGTGATGGCACGTGCTATAACAGTCACTGGTGGCTTGCACCAGGTTCTTGCAGAGATCTTAATGGTGCCGCATGTGTGCCTGTCATCACAGGCCGGATTTGATTAGCAGATGTCAAGATCGGGGCACGACATGGCACGGCCAAGCCAAGGTGATACCTTAATTACTGTTTGATACTGTTTGTTACTTTTTGTTTCTGTTGTATCACTGGTTTCCTGCAATTAAGAACAAATGTACAGATGTCTCAATTGACTGTTTGGTGGTGATTGGATGAGGAACAGATTCCTTCATCTGTTCTTCACGGGTCTTGACTTGATTTCAACTGATTGGATTTGCGTAAGTGACTCAACTGGGAGTGGTTTAAATTTAGATATGTCGTTTCATGATGCATGGCTTGACTGTTTGGCTGGTCGTACGAAGTAATTGGTTGCTTGTTTGCCAGCTGGATTGGATCGCTTGGATCGATTGGATCTTGAGGCGGAGATGGATGGATGATGCCCGCCTTTATGCAGAAGTCTGCAATCTGGGGGCTTCAGTTGGCCATTGGTGTTGCCGCAACTTGGGCTGACTATTTAGACTTGGCTGCCAACAAAATGTGTTTGTTCTACTGGTGGGAGCCCGACATCTCATTTATCGAACTGGAGCCCAAGCGTATCGAATTCCCGACGCATGACGCATCAGCCTGGGCCAACCAGAACTATGCCACTTCAAAGGATAATTTCGAGCTCGACACGGTGGTGAGCTATGACCTTCAAGCTGTGGCACCGGAGGTGTATACTTTCATCTCCAATTTCGTCTTCAGTATAGACGATATGCGAGTCCTTTTGCGTCAGAGGAAGAGCGGCGCAACCATTGATTCACTCGCATGCAGCTGGGTGACAAACAATGAGATCGTCCCTGGCTCAGTCCATGCTCCGCAAGCTCGAGATGCTGTGGGTGAAATCGGATGTTGATTTTGAGATATTTTGAGTAAACATGCATCGCGCTGATTAAGTCAAACACGATTAAATATGAGTACAGCTATGATGTATATTACATATGGTTACATATGATTTTATATATACATTTCTTGATTTGAATTTGTCTCTTTCAGCTTGTCTTATTGTCTTCCTGGCCACAGTTGCCAGGTAGCATACTTTCATGCAATTTAAAGGAGATTCAAACATCGCTGCTGCATGCTGCTGCTGTTTCAATGATTTTGTTCTAGCTTTTGCGCCTCAAAGAGAATCCATTGCTCCTAGTACTCAATTTCTCCAAGTTGGCTTTGGATCTTATATACAGACCATCATGCCATGATTCCCATAAAGACTCCACCTACTCCCTTCATTTCTTCAAGACTGCTTTTTTTCTGGTAATCCTCCCGGACTTTGTTGAAGCATGCAGTCTGATTTGCTCAGCTTTGCCAACATGTGCATCCTGACAGGGAGCTCGCAGAGGTAGAACATGAGAGTTTAGAATGGGTTAGAATGATTTATAAATGGATTCGCAACGTGTCTCCCGCGTCCATTAGAGTTCTCAAGTTCCATCAAGTTCTCATGAGTTCTGCTTGAGTTCTACTTGAGTTCTGCTTGAGTTCTGCGTGAGTTCTACTTGAGTTCTACCTGAGTTCTACTTGAGTTCTACTTGAGTTCAACTTGAGTTCTACCTGAGTTCTGAGTTCTACTTGAGTTCTACTTGAGTTCNGTTCTACTTGAGTTCTACCTGAGTTCTACTTGAGTTCTACTTGAGTTCAACTTGAGTTCTACCTGAGTTCTGAGTTCTACTTGAGTTCTACTTGAGTTCTACTTGAGGTCTACTTGAGTTCTACTTGGGTTCTACCTGAGTTCATCTTGGGTTCTACTTGAGTTCTACTTGAGTTCTACTTGAGGTCTACTTGAGTTCTACCTGAGTTCATCTTGGGTTCTACCTGAGTTCAAAAACTCAAGATGAACTCAACTACTTGAGGTCTACTTGAGTTCTACCTGAGTTCATCTTGGGTTCTACCTGAGTTCAAATTGAGTTCTACTTGAGTTTTGCGTGTGTTCTGCTAGAGTTCTGCTTGAGTTCTGCTTGAGTTCTACTTGAGTTCTNGAGTTTTGCGTGTGTTCTGCTAGAGTTCTGCTTGAGTTCTGCTTGAGTTCTACTTGAGTTCTGCTTGAGTTCTGCTTGAGTTCTACTTGAGTTCTACTTGAGGTCTACTTGAGTTCTACCTGAGTTCTACCTGAGTTCTACTTGAGTTCTACCTGAGTTCTACTTGAGTTCTACTTGAGTTCTACTTGAGTTCTACCTGAGTTCTACTTGAGTTCTGAGTTCTACTTGAGTTCTACTTGAGTTCTACTTGAGGTCTACTTTAGTTCTACTTGGGTTCTACCTGAGTTCTACTTGGGTTCTACTTGAGTTCTACTTGAGTTCTACTTAGTTCTACTTGAGTTCTACTTGAGTTCAACTTGAGTTCTACCTTGAGTTCTACTTGAGTTCTGCTTGAGTTCTACTTGAGTTCTACTTGAGTTCTACTTGAGTTCTGCTTGAGTTCTACTTGAGTTCTACTTGAGGTCTACTTGAGTTCTACCTGAGTTCAAGAACCCAAGATGGACTCAAGTTTAACTCAAGATGAACTCAAAACCGTGTGTTCTGCTAGAGTTCTGCTTGAGTTCTGCTTGAGTTCTACTTGAGTTCTACTTGAGTTCTACTTGAGTTCTCCTTGGGTTCTACTTGGGTTCTACTTGAGTTCTACCTGTGTTCTACTTGAGTTCTACTTGAGTTCTACTTGAGTTCTGCTTGAGTTCTACTTGAGTTCTACCTGAGTTCTACTTGGGTTCTACTTGAGTTCTACTGTAGTTCTGCCTGAGTTCTACTTGAGTTTTGCTTGAGTTCTACGTGAGTTCTACCTGAGTTCTACTTGGGATTTACTTGAGTTTTACTTGAGTTCTACTTGAACTCTGCTTGACTTCTACTTGAGTTTNAGTTCTACTTGGGATTTACTTGAGTTTTACTTGAGTTCTACTTGAACTCTGCTTGACTTCTACTTGAGTTTTACTTGGGTTCTACTTGAGTTCTACTTGAGTTCTGCTTGAGTGCTACTTGGGTTCTACTTGAGTTTACCTGAGTTCTACCTGTGTTCTGCTCGAGTTCTACTTGAGTTTTACTTGAGTTCAATTTGAGTCCTACTTTAGTTCTACCTGGGTTCTACCTGAGTTCTGAGTTCTACTTGAGTTCTACCTGAGCTCTACTTGAGTTCTGCTNTACTTGAGTTCAATTTGAGTCCTACTTTAGTTCTACCTGGGTTCTACCTGAGTTCTGAGTTCTACTTGAGTTCTACCTGAGCTCTACTTGAGTTCTGCTTGAGTTCTGCTTGAGTTCTGCTTGAGTTCTATGTGAGTTCTACCTGAGTTCTACTTGAGTTCTACTTGAGTTCTACTTGAGNCTCTACTTGAGTTCTGCTTGAGTTCTGCTTGAGTTCTGCTTGAGTTCTATGTGAGTTCTACCTGAGTTCTACTTGAGTTCTACTTGAGTTCTACTTGAGGTCTACTTGAGTTACCTGAGTTCTACTTGGGTCTTACTTGAGTTCTACTTGAGTTTTACCTGAGTTCTACTTGAGTTCTACTTGAGTTCTACTTGTGTTCTGCTAGNCTTGAGTTCTACTTGAGTTTTACCTGAGTTCTACTTGAGTTCTACTTGAGTTCTACTTGTGTTCTGCTAGAGTTCTGCTTGAGTTCTACCTGAGTTCTGAGTTCTACTTGAGTTCTACTTGAGTTCTAGTTGAGTTCTTCCTGAGTTCTACTTGAGTTCTACTTGAGTTCTACTTGAGTTCAACTTGATTCTACCTTGAGTTCTGAGTTCTACTTGAGTTCTGCTTGAGTTCTACTTGAGGTCTACTTGAGTTCTACCTGAGTTCTACCTGAGTTACCTGAGTTCTACTTGGGTCTTACTTGAGTTCTACTTGAGTTTTACCTGAGTTCTACTTGAGTTCTACTTGAGTTCTACTTGTGTTCTGCTAGNCTTGAGTTCTACTTGAGTTTTACCTGAGTTCTACTTGAGTTCTACTTGAGTTCTACTTGTGTTCTGCTAGAGTTCTGCTTGAGTTCTACCTGAGTTCTGCTTGAGTTCTGCTTGAGTTCTGCTTGAGTTCTACCTGAGTTCTGCTTGAGTTTTCCTTGAGTTCTACTTGAGTTCTACTTGAGTTCTACTTGAGTTCTACTTGACTTCTGCTTGAGTTCTACTTGAGTTGTACTTGAGTCCTACTTGAGTTCTACGTCAATTCTACTGGAGTTCTACTTGAGTTCTGCTTGAGTTCTACTTGAGTCCTACTGAGTTCTACTTGAGTTCTACCTTAGTTCTACTTGAGTTCTACTTGAGTTTCGCTTGAGTTCTGCTTGAATTCTACTTGAGTTCTACTTGAGTTCTACTTGAGTTCTACCTGAGTTCTACTTGAGTTCTACTTGAGTTCTACTTGAGTTCTGCTTGAGTTCTGCTTGAGTTCTACTTGAGTTCTGCTTGAGTTCTGCTTGAGTTCTGCTTGAGTTCTACCTGAGTTCTCCCTGAGTTCTGCTTGAGTGTTACTTAAGTTCTACTTGAGTTCTACTGTAGTTCTGCCTGAGTTCTACTTGAGTTCTACTTGAGTTCTGCTTGAGTTTCGCTTGAGTTCTGCTTGAATTCTACTTGAGTTCTACCTGAATTCTACTTGAGTTCTGCTTGAGTTCTACTTGAGTTCTACTTGAGTTTTACTTGGGTTCTACTTGAGTTCTGCTTGAGTTCTACTTGAGTTCTCCTTGAGTTCTACCTGAGTTTTACTTCAGTTCTACATGAGCCCTACCTGAGTTCTACTTGGGTCTTACTTGAGTTCTACTAGAGTTCTACCTAAGTTCTACTTGAGTTCTACTTAAGTTCTACTTGAGTTCTACTTGAGTTCTACTTAAGTTCTACTTCAGTTCTACTTCAGTTCTCCCTGAGTTCTACCTGAGTTCTACCGGATTTCTACCTGAGTCGTACCTGGGTTCTACTTGAGTTCTACCTGAGTTCTACTTGAGTTCTACTTGAGTTCAACTTGAGTTCTACCTGAGTTCTGAGTTCTACTTGAGTTCTACTTGAGTTCNTCTTGGGTTCTACCTGAGTTCAAATTGAGTTCTACTTGAGTTTTGCGTGTGTTCTGCTAGAGTTCTGCTTGAGTTCTGCTTGAGTTCTACTTGAGTTCTGCTTGAGTTCTGCTTGAGTTCTACTTGAGTTCTACTTNGAGTTTTGCGTGTGTTCTGCTAGAGTTCTGCTTGAGTTCTGCTTGAGTTCTACTTGAGTTCTGCTTGAGTTCTGCTTGAGTTCTACTTGAGTTCTACTTAAGTTCTACTTGAGTTCTACTTAAGTTCTACTTGAGTTCTACTTAAGTTCTACTTCAGTTCTCCCGGAGTTCTACCTGAGTTCTACCGGATTTCTACCTGAGTCGTACCTGGGTTCTATTTGAGTTCTACCTGAGTTCTACTTGAGTTCTACTTGAGTTCTCCTTGGGTTTCACCTGAGTTCTACCTCAGTTCTGAGTTCTACCTGAGTTCTACCTGAATTCTACTTGAGTTCTACTTGAGTTCCACCTGAATTCTACTTGAGTTCTGCTTGAGTTCTACTTGAGTTCTACTTGAGTTCTACTTGGGTTCTACCTGAGATCTATTTGGGTTCTACTTGAGTTCTACTTGAGTTCTACTTGAGTTCTACTTGAGTTCTGCTTGAGTTTTGCTTGAGTTCTACTTGAGTTCTACTTGAGTTCTACTTGAGTTCTGCTTGAGTTCTACTTGAGTTCTACTTGAGTTCTGCTTGAGTTTTGCTTGAGATCTGCTGGAGTTCTGTTTGAGTTCTGCTTGAGTTCTACTTCAACCCCTACTGGGTTCTACTTGGGTCTTACTTGAGTTCTACTTGAGTTCTACCTGAGTTCTACTGGAGTTCTACCTGAGGTCCACTTGAGTTCTACTTGAGTTCTCCTTGGGTTCTACTTCAGTTCTACTTGAGTTCTTCTTGAGTTCTACCTGTGTTCTACCTGGGTTCTACTTGAGTTCTCCCTGAGTTCTGCCTGAGTTCTACCTGAGTTCTACCTGGGTTCTACTTGAGGTCTACTTGAGTTCTGCTTGACTTCTGCTTGAGTTCTACTTGAGTTGTACTTGAGTCCTACTTGAGTTCTACTTCAATTCTACTTGAGTTCTACTTGAGTTCTGCTTGGGTTCTACTTGACTTCTGCTTGAGTTCTACTTGAGTTGTACTTGAGTCCTACTTGAGTTCTACTTCAATTCTACTGGAGTTCTACTTGAGTTCTGCTTGAGTTCTACTTGAGTCGTACTGAGTTCTACTTGAGTTCTACCTTAGTTCTACTTGAGTTCTACTTGAGTTTCGCTTGAGTTCTGCTTGAATTCTACTTGAGTTCTACCTGAATTCTACTTGAGTTCTACTTGAGTTCTGCTCGAGTTCTACTTGAGTTCTAGTTGAGTTCTACTTGAGTTGTACCTGAGTTCTGCTGGAATTTTACTTGAGTTCTACTTGAGTTCAATTTGAGTCCTACTTTAGTTCTACCTGGGTTCTACCTGAGTTCTGAGTTCTACTTGAGTTGTACCTGAGTTTTACTTGAGTTCTACTTGAGTTCTACTTGAGTTCTGCTCGAGTTCTACTTGAGTTCTAGTTGAGTTCTACTTGGGTTCTACCTGAGTTCTACCTGGGTTCTACTTGGGTTCTACCTGGGTTCTACCTGAGTTCTACTTGAGTTCTGCTTGAGTTTCGCTTGGGTTTTGCTTGAGTTCTGCTTGAGTTCTACCTGAGTTCTGCTTCAGATCTGCTTGAGTTCTACTTGAGTTCTACTTGAGTTCTGCTTGAGTTCTACATGAGTTCTACCTAANCTTGAGTTCTACTTGAGTTCTACTTGAGTTCTGCTTGAGTTCTACATGAGTTCTACCTAAGTTCTACTTGAGGTTTACTTTAGGTTTATTTGGTTTTACTTGAGTTCTACTTGAGTTCTGCTCGAGTTCTACTTGAGTTCTAGTTGAGTTCTGCTTGAGTTCTACCTGAGTTCTACCTGGGTTCTACTTGAGTTCTACCTCAGTTCTACTTGGGTTCTACTTGAGTTCTACTTGAGTTCTACTTGAGTTCTACTTGAGTTCTACTTGAGTTCTACCTGAGTTCTACTTGAGTTCTACTTGAGTTCTACTTGAGTTCTACCTGAGTTCTACTTGAGTTCTACTTGAGTTCTACTTGAGTTCTACTTGAGTTCTACCTGAGTTCTATTTGAGTTCCACTTGAGTTCTGCCTGAGTTCTGCCAGAGTTCTACCTGAGTTTTACTTGGGTTCTACTTGAGTTCTACTTGAGTTCTGCTTGAGTTCTACTTGAGTTCTGCTTGAATTCTGCTTGAGTTCTACGTGAGTTCTACCTGAGTTCTACTTGGGATTTACTTGAGTTTTACTTGAGTTCTACTTGAACTCTGCTTGACTTCTACTTGAGTTTNAGTTCTACTTGGGATTTACTTGAGTTTTACTTGAGTTCTACTTGAACTCTGCTTGACTTCTACTTGAGTTTTACTTGGGTTCTACTTGAGTTCTACTTGGGTTCTACTTGAGTTCTACCTGAGTTTTACTTGAGTTCTACTTAAGTGCTACTTTAGTTCTACCTGAGTTCTACCTGAGTTCTGCTTGAGTTCTGCTTGAGTTCTACTTGAGTTCTGCTTGAGTTTTGCTTGAGATCTACTTGAGTTCTACTTGAGTTCTCCTTGGATTCTACTTGAGTTCTTCCGGAGTTCTACTTGAGTTCTACCTGAGTTCTACTTGAGTTCTGCCTGAGGTTTGCCTGAGTTCTACCTGAGTTCTACCTGGGTTCTACTTGAGGTCTACTTGAGTTCTGCTTGGCTTCTGCTTGAGTTCTACTTGAGTTGTACTTGAGTCCTACTTGAGTTCTACTTCAATTCTACTTGAGTTCTACTTGAGTTCTGCTTGAGTTCTACTTGAGTCCTACTGAGTTCTACTTGAGTTCTACCTGAGTTCTACTTGAGTTCTACTTGAGTTCTACTTGAGTTCTGCTCGAGTTCTGCTTGAGGTCTACTTGAGTTCTACTTGAGTTCAATTTGAGTCCTACTTTAGTTCTACCTGGGTTCTACCTGAGTTCTGAATTCTACTTGGGTTCTTCCTGAGTTCTACTTGAGTTCTACTTGAGTTCTACTTGAGTTCTGCTCGAGTTCTACTTGAGTTCTACTTGAGTTCTACTTGATTTCTACCTGAGTTCTGCTTGAATTCTACTTGAGTTCTACTTGAGTTCTACTTGAGTTCTACTTGAGTTCAATTTGAGTCCTACTTTAGTTCTACCTGGGTTCTACCTGAGTTCTGNTTCTACTTGAGTTCAATTTGAGTCCTACTTTAGTTCTACCTGGGTTCTACCTGAGTTCTGAGTTCTACTTGAGTTCTACCTGAGCTCTACTTGAGTTCTACTTGAGTTCTGCTTGAATTCTACTTGAGTTCTACTTGAGGTTTACTTGGGTTCTACTTGAGGTTTACCTGAGTTCTACTTGAGTTCTACCTGAGCTCTACCTGAGTTCTACTTGAGTTCTGCTTGAGTTTCGCTTGGGTTCTGCTGGAGTTCTGCTTGAGTTCTACCTGAGTTCTGCTTCAGATCTGCTTGAGTTCTACTTGAGTTCTACTTGAGTTGTGCTTGAGTTCTACATGAGTTCTACCTAAGTTCTACTTGGATTTACTTTAGGTTTATTTGGTTTTACCTGAGTTCTACATGATTTCTACCTGAGTTCTACTTGAGTTCTACTTGAGTTCTGCTTGAGTTCTACTTGAGTTCTACTTGAGTTCTACTTGATTTCTCCTTGGGTTCTACTTGGGTTCTACTTGAGTTCTACTTTAGTTCTACTTGAGTTCTACTTGAGTTCTACCTGAGTTCTACCTGAGTTCTACCTGAGTTCTACTTGAGTTCTACTTGAGTTCTACCTGAGTTCTACTTGAGTTCTACTTGAATTCTACTTGAGTTCTACTTGAGTTCTACTTGAGTTCTACTTGAGTTCAATTTGAGTCCTACTTTAGTTCTACCTGGGTTCTACCTGAGTTCTGNCTCTACTTGAGTTCTGCTTGAGTTCTGCTTGAGTTCTGCTTGAGTTCTATGTGAGTTCTACCTGAGTTCTACTTGAGTTCTACTTGAGTTCTACTTGAGTTCTATTTGAGTTCTACCTGAGTTCTACTTGAGTTCTACTTGAGTTCAACTTGAGTTCTACCTTGAGTTCTGAGTTCTACTTGAGTTCTGCTTGAGTTCTACTTGTGTTCTGCTAGAGTTCTGCTTGAGTTCTACGTGAGTTCTACCTGAGTTCTACTTGGGATTTACTTGAGTTTTACTTGAGTTCTACTTGAACTTTGCTTGACTTCTACTTGAGTTCTACTTGAGTTCTACTTGAGTTCTACCTGAGTTTTACTTGAGTTCTACTTAAGTGCTACTTTAGTTCTCCCTGAGTTCTACCTGAGTTCTACTTGGGTTCTAGTTGAGTTCTACTTGAGTCCTACTTGAGTTCTACTTGAGCTCTGCTTGAGTTCTACTTGAGTTCTGCTTGAGTTCTACTTCACTTCTACCTGACTTTTACTTGAGTTCTACTTAAGTTCTAGTTGAGTTCTCCCAGAGTTGTACCTGAGTTCTTCCGGAGTTCTACCTGAGTCGTACCTGGGTTCTACTTGAGTTCTACCTGAGCTCTACTTGAGTTCTACTTGAGTTCTCCTTGGGTTTCACCTGAGTTCTACCTCAGTTCTGAGTTCTACTTGAGTTCTACCTGAGTTCTACCTGAGTTCTACCTGAGTTCTACTTGAGTTTTACTTGCGTTCTGCCTGAGTTCTACCTGAGTTCTACCTGAGTTCTACTTGAGTTCTCTTTTAGTGTTAGTTGAGTTCCAATTGAGTTCTACTTGGGTTCTGCTTGTGTTCTGCTTGAGTTCTACGTGAGTTCCACTTCTGAATTCTACTTGGGTTTTACTTGAGTTCCAATTGAGTCCTACTTGAGTTCTGCTTGAGTTCTGCTTGAGTTCTACTTTAGTTCTACTTTGATTCAATTTGAGTTCTACCTGANCCTACTTGAGTTCTGCTTGAGTTCTGCTTGAGTTCTACTTTAGTTCTACTTTGATTCAATTTGAGTTCTACCTGAGTTCTACTTGAGTTCTACTTGAGTTCTACTTGAGTCCTACTTGAGTTGTAGCTGGGTTCTACCTGAGTTCTGAGTTCTACTTGAGTTCTACCTGAGTTCTACTTGAGTTCTGCTTGAGTTCTACTTGAGTTCTGCTTGAGTTTTACTTGAGTTCTACTTGAGTTCTACTTGAGTTCTACTTGAGTTCTACCTGAGCTCTACTTGAGTTCTTCTTGAGTTCTACCTGAGTTCTACCTGAGTTC
>BGPT01001724.1:20367-47849 GCA_003297045.1 Symbiodinium sp. clade C Y103 | reverse complement strand
AGTTCTACCTGAGTTCTGCTTCAGATCTGCTTGAGTTCTACCTGAGTTCTACTTGAGTTCTACCTGAGTTCTACCGGAGTTCTTCCTGAGTTCTGCTTGAGTTCTACCTGAATTCTACCTGGGTTCTACTCGAGTTCTACCTGAGTTCTACCTGAGTTCTACTTGAGGTTTATTTGAGGTTTGCTTGGGTTTTACTTGAGTTCTACTTGAGTTCTACTTGGATTCTACTTGAGTTCTACCTAAGTTCTACCTGAGTTCTACTTGAGTTCTACTTGAGTTCTACTTGAGTTCAATTTGAGTCCTACTTTAGTTCTACCTGGGTTCTACCTGAGTTCTACTTGTGTTCTACTTGAGTTCTACCTGAAATCTACTTGAGTTCTACTTGAGTTAAGCTTGAGTTCTACCTGAGTTCTAGTTCTACCTGAGTTCTGCTTCAGATCTGCTTGAGTTCTACCTGAGTTCTACTTGAGTTCTACCTGAGTTCTACCGGAGTTCTTCCTGAGTTCTGCTTGGGTTCTACCTGAATTCTACCTGAGTTCTACTTGAGTTCTACGTGAGTTCTACCTGAGTTCTACTTGGGTTTTACTTGGGTTTTACTTGAGTTCTACTTGAGCTCTGCTTGAGTTCTACTTGAGTTCTACTTGAGTTCTACCTGAGTTCTGCTTCAGATCTGCTTGAGTTCTACTTGAGTTCTACTTGAGTTCTACTTGAGTTCTCCTTGAGTTTTGCTTGAGTTCTACTTGAGTTCTACTTGAGTTCTACTTGAGTTCTACTTGAGTTCAATTTGAGTCCTACTTTAGTTCTACCTGGGTTCTACCTGAGTTCTGAGTTCTNCTACTTGAGTTCTACTTGAGTTCTACTTGAGTTCAATTTGAGTCCTACTTTAGTTCTACCTGGGTTCTACCTGAGTTCTGAGTTCTACTTGAGTTCTACTTGAGTTCTACCTGAGTTCTACTTGAGTTCTACTTGAGTTCTACCTGAGTTCTACCTGAGTTCTACTTGAGTTCTATTCGAGTTCTACCTGAGTTCTACTTTAGTTCTACTTGAGTTCTACTTGAGTTCTACCTGAGTTCTACTTGAGTTCTACTTGAGTTCTACTTGAGTTCTGCTTGAGTTCTGCTTGAGGTCTACTTGAGTTCTACTTCAGTTCTACGTGAGTTCTACCTGAGTTCTACTTGAGTTCCAATTGAGTCCTACTTGAGTTCTGCTTGAGTTCTGCCTGCGTTCTGCTTTAGTTCTACTTTGATTCAATTTGAGTTCTACCTGAGTTCTACTTGAGTTCTACTTGAGTTCTACTTGAGTCCTACTTGAGTTTTACCTGGGTTCTACCTGAGTTCTACTTGAGTTCTACTTGAGTTCTGCTTGAGGTTTACTTGAGTTCTGCTTGAGGTTTACTTGAGTTCTACTTGAGTTCTACTTGAGTTCTACTTGAGTTCTACTTGAGTTCTACCTGAGCTCTACTTGAGTTCTTCTTGAGTTCTACCTGAGTTCTACCTGAGTTCNTACTTGAGTTCTACTTGAGTTCTACTTGAGTTCTACTTGAGTTCTACCTGAGCTCTACTTGAGTTCTTCTTGAGTTCTACCTGAGTTCTACCTGAGTTCTACTTCAGTTCTGCTTGAGGTTTGCTTGAGTTCTACTTGTGTTCTACTTGGGTTCTACCTGGGTTCTACTTGGGTTCTACTTGAGTTCTACTTGAGTTCTACCTAATTTCTACCTGAGTTCTACTTGAGTTCTACTTGAGTTCTACTTGAGTTCTACTTGGGTTCTAGTTGAGTTCTACTTGAGTTCTACCTGAGTTCTACCTGGGTTCTACTTGAGTTCTACCTGAGCTCTACCTGGGTTCTACTTGAGTTCTGCTTGAGTTTCGCTTGGGTTCTACTTGAGTTCTGCTTGAGTTCTACCTGGGTTCTGCTTCAGATCTGCTTGATTTCTACTTGAGTTCTACTTGAGTTCTACTTGAGTTCTACTTGAGTTTTGCTTGAGTTCTACTTGAGTTCTACTTGAGTTCTACCTGAGTTCTACTTGAGTTCTACTTGAGTTCTACTTGAGTTCTACTTGAGTTCTACTTGAGTTCTACTTGAGTTCTTCTTGAGTTCTACTTTTTTTCTACTTTGATTTAATTTGAGGTCTACCTGAGTTCTACTTGAGTTCTACTTGAGTTCTACTTGAGTTCTACTTGAGTTCTACCTGAGTTCTACTTGAGTTCTACTTGAGTTCTACTTGAGTTCTACCTGAGTTCTACTTGAGTTCTACTTGAGTTCTACTTGAGTTCTACTTGAGTTCTACCTGAGTTCTACTTGAGTTCTACTTGAGTTCTGCTTGAGTTCTGCTTGAGGTCTACTTGAGTTCTACCTGAGTTCTACTTGAGTTCTACTTTAGGTTTATTTGGTTTTACCTGAGTTCTACATGATTTCTACCTGAGTTCTACTTGAGTTCTACTTGTGTTCTACTTGAGTTCTACTTGAGTTCTACTTGAGTTCTACCTGAGTTCATCGTGGGTTCTACTGTAGTTCTACTTGAGTTCTAATTGAGTTCTACTTGAGTTCTACTTGAGTTCTACTTGAGTTCTCCTTGGGTTCTACTTCAGTTCTACTTGAGTTCTACGTGAGTTCTACCTGAGTTCTACCTGTGTTCTACCTGGGTTCTACTTGGGTTCTCCCCGAGTTCTGCCTGAGTTCTACCTGAGTTCTACCTGGGTTCTACTTGAGGTCTACTTGAGTTCTGCTTGACTTCTGCTTGAGTTCTACTTGAGTTGTACCTGAGTCCTACTTGAGTTCTACTTCAATTCTACTTGAGTTCTATTTGAGTTCTGCTTGAGTTCTACTTGAGTCCTACTGAGTTCTACTTGAGTTCTACCTGAGTTCTACTTGAGTTCTACTTGAGTTCTACTTGAGTTCTACTTGAGTTCTGCTTGAGGTCTACTTGACTTCTACTTGAGTTCTACTTGAAATCAATTTGAGTCCTACTTTAGTTCTACCTGGGTTCTACCTGAGTTCTGGGTTCTACTTGAGTTCTACCTGAGTTCTACTTGAGTTCTACTTGAGTTCTACTTGAGTTCTGCTCGAGTTCTACTTGAGTTCTAGTTGGGTTCTACTTGAGTTCTACCTGAGTTCTGCTTGAATTCTACTTGAGTTCTACCTGAGTTCTACTTGAGTTCTACTTGAGTTCTACTTGAGTTCAATTTGAGTCCTACTTTAGTTCTACCTGGGTTCTACCTGCGTTCTGAGTTCTACTTGAGTTCTACCTGAGTTCTACTTGAGTTCTATTTGAGTTCTACTTGAGTTCTGCTCGAGTTCTACTTGAGTTCTAGCTGAGTTCTACTTGAGTTCTACCTGAGTTCTACCTGGGTTCTACTTGAGTTCTACCTGAGCTCTACCTGAGTTCTACTTGAGTTCTGCTTGAGTTTCGCTTGGGTTCTGCTTGAGTTCTGCTTGAATTCTACCTGAGTTCTACTTGAGTTCTACTTGAGTTCTACTTGAGTTCTACTTGAGTTCTGCTTGAGTTCTACATGAGTTCTACCTAAGTTCTACTTGAGGTTTACTTTAGGTTTATTTGGTTTTACNCTTGAGTTCTACATGAGTTCTACCTAAGTTCTACTTGAGGTTTACTTTAGGTTTATTTGGTTTTACCTGAGTTCTACATGATTTCTACCTGAGTTCTACTTGAGTTCTACTTGAGTTCTACTTGAGTTCTACTTGAGTTCTGCTCGAGTTCTCGTTGAGTTCTAGTTGAGTTCTACTTGAGTTCTACCTGAGTTCTACCTGGGTTCTACTTGAGTTCTACCTGAGTTCTACCTGAGTTCTACTTGAGTTCTACTTGAGTTCTACTTGAGTTCTACTTGAGCTCTACCTGAGTTCTACCTGATTTCTACTTGAGTTCTACTTGAGTTCTACCTGAGTTCTACCTGAGTTCTACTTGAGTCCTACTTTGGTTCTACTTGAGTTCTGCTTGAGTTCTACTTGAGTTCTACTTCAGATCTACTTGAGTTCGACTTAAGTTCTACTTGAGTTCTACTTGAGTTTTGAGTTCTACTTGAGTTCTACCGGAGTTCTACTTGAGTTCTACTTGAGTTCTACTTGAGTTCTACTTGAGTTCTACTTGAGTTCTACTTGAGTTCTACCTGGGTTCTACTTGAGTTCTACTTGAGTTCTACTTGAGTTCTACCTGAGTTCTACTTGAGTTCTACTTGAGTTCTGCTTGAGTTCTACTTGAGTCCTACGGAGTTCTACTTGAGTTCTACTTGAGTTCTACTTGAGTTCTACTTGAGTTCTACTTGAGTTCTGCTTGAGTTCTGCTTGAGGTCTACTTGAGTTCTACCTGAGTTCTACTTGAGTTCTACTTGAGTCCTACTTTA
Organism: Symbiodinium sp. clade C Y103; assembly: GCA_003297045.1. Classification (NCBI taxonomy): domain Eukaryota; class Dinophyceae; order Suessiales; family Symbiodiniaceae; genus Cladocopium; species Cladocopium sp. clade C. The sequence continues at coordinate 43,494 of BGPT01001724.1, read as the reverse complement.
GTTCTACCTGGGTTCTACCTGAGTTCTGAGTTCTACTTGAGTTCTACTTGAGTTCTACCTGAGTTCTACCTGAGTTCTACCTGAGTTCTACTTGAGTTCTCCCTGAGTTCTACTTGAGTTCTACCTGAGTTCTACCTGAGTTCTACCTGAGTTCTACTTGGGTTCTACTTGTGTTCTACTTGAGTTCTACTTGAGTTCTACTTGAGTTCTACCTGAGTTCATTGTGGGTTCTACTTGAGTTCTACCTGAGTTCTACTTGAGTTCTACTTGAGTTCTACTTGAGTTTTCCTTGGGTTCTACTTCAGTTCTACTTGAGTTCTTCTTGAGTTCTAGCTGAGTTCTACCTGTGTTCTACCTGGGTTCTACTTTTGTTCTCCCTGAGTTCTGCCTAAGTTCTACTTGAGTTCTACCTGGGTTCTACTTGAGGTCTACTTGAGTTCTGCTTGACTTCTGCTTGAGTTCTACTTGAGTTCTACTTGAGTCCTACTTGAGTTCTACTTCAATTCTACTTGAGTTCTACTTGAGTTCTGCTTGAGTTCTACCTGAGTCCTACTGAGTTCTACTTGAGTTCTACTTGGGTTCTACTTGAGTTCTACTTGAGTTCTGCTTGAGTTCTGCTTGAGGTCTACTTGAGTTCTACTTGAGTTCTACTTGAGTTCTACTTGAGTCCTACTTTAGTTCTACCTGGGTTCTACCTGAGTTCTGAGTTCTACTTGAGTTCTACCTGAGTTCTACTTGAGTTCTACTTGTGTTCTACTTGAGTTCTGCTCGAGTTCTACTTGAGTTCTACTTGAGTTCTACTTGAGTTCTACCTGAGTTCTGCTTGAATTCTACTTGAGTTCTACTTGAGTTCTACTTGAGTTCAATTTGAGTCCTACTTTAGTTCTACCTGGGTTCTACCTGAGTTCTGAGTTCTACTTGAGTTCTACTTGAGTTCAATTTGAGTCCTACTTTAGTTCTACCTGGGTTCTACCTGAGTTCTGAGTTCTACTTGAGTTCTACCTGAGTTCTGCTTGAATTCTACTTGAGTTCTACTTGAGTTCTGCTCGGGTTCTACTTGAGTTCTACTTGAGTCCTACTTGAGTTCTACTTGAGCTCTGCTTGAGTTCTACTTGAGTTCTGCTTGAGTTCTACTTCACTTCTACCTGAGTTTTACTTGAGTTTCGCTTGGGTTCTGCTTGAGTTCTACCTGAGTTCTGCTTCAGATCTGCTTGAGTTCTACTTGAGTTCTACTTGAGTTCTGCTTGAGTTCTACATGAGTTCTACCTAAGTTCTACTTGAGGTTTACTTTAGGTTTATTTGGTTTTACCTGAGTTCTACATGATTTCTACCTGAGTTCTACCCGAGTTCTACTTGAGTTCTACTTGAGTTCTGCTTGAGTTCTACTTGAGTTCTACTTGAGTTCTCCTTCGGTTCTACTTGGGTTCTACTTGAGTTCTACTTGAGTTCTACTTGAGTTCTACCTGAGTTCTACTTGAGTTCTACTTGAGTTCTACTTTAGTTCTACCTGGGTTCTACCTGAGTTCTGAGTTCTACTTGAGTTCTACCTGAGTTCTACTTGAGTCCTACTTTGGTTCTACTTGAGTTCTACTTGAGTTCTACTTCAGATCTACTTGAGTTCGACTTAAGTTCTACTTGAGTTCTACTTGAGTTCTGAGTTCTACCTGAGTTTTACTTGAGTTCTACCGGAGTTCTACTTGAGTTCTACTTGAGTTCTATTTGTGTTCTACCTGAGTTCTACTTGTGTTCTACTTGAGTTCTACTTGAGTTCTACTTGAGTTCTACTTGAGTTCTACCTGAGTTCTACTTGAGTTCTACTTGAGTTCTGCCTGAGTTCGACTTAAGTTCTACTTGAGTTCTACTTGAGTTCTGAGTTCTACCTGAGTTTTACTTGAGTTCTACCGGAGTTCTACTTGAGTTCTACTTGAGNTGAGTTCGACTTAAGTTCTACTTGAGTTCTACTTGAGTTCTGAGTTCTACCTGAGTTTTACTTGAGTTCTACCGGAGTTCTACTTGAGTTCTACTTGAGTTCTTTTTGAGTTCTACTTGATTTCTACTTGAGTTCTACTTGAGTTCTACCTGATTTCTACCTGAGTTCTACTTGAGTTCTATTTGTGTTCTACCTGAGTTCTACTTGTGTTCTACTTGAGTTCTACTTGAGTTCTACTTGAGTTCTACTTGAGTTCTATTTGTGTTCTACCTGAGTTCTACTTGTGTTCTACTTGAGTTCTACTTGAGTTCTACTTGAGTTCTACTTGAGTTCTACTTGAGTTCTACTTGAGTCCTACTTGAGTCCTACTTGAGTTCTACTTGAGCTCTGCTTGAGTTCTACTTGAGTTCTGCTTGAGTTCTACTTCACTTCTACCTGAGTTTTACTTGAGTTCTACTTAAGTTCTAGTTGAGTTCTACGTGAGTTCTACCTGAGTTCTACCTGAGTTCTACCGGAGTTCTACCTGAGTTCTACCTGAGTTCTGCTTGAGTTCTCTTTTAGTGTTAGTTGAGTTCCAATTGAGTTCTACTTGGGTTCTGCTTGTGTTCCGCTGGAGTTCTACGTGAGTTTTACTTCTAAGTTCTACTTGAGTTTTACTTGAGTTCCAATTGAGTCCTACTTGAGTTCTGCTTGAGTTCTGCTTGAGTTCTACTTTAGTTCTACTTTGATTCAATTTGAGTTCTACCTGANCCTACTTGAGTTCTGCTTGAGTTCTGCTTGAGTTCTACTTTAGTTCTACTTTGATTCAATTTGAGTTCTACCTGAGTTCTACTTGAGTTCTACTTGAGTACTACTTGAGTTCTACCTGGGTTCTACCTCAGTTCTACTTAAGTTCTACTTGAGTTCTGCTTGAGTTCTACTTGAGTTCTGCTTGAGTTTTACTTGAGTTCTACTTGAGTTCTACTTGAGTTCTACTTGAGCTCTACTTGAGTTCTTCTTGAGTTCTACCTGAGTTCTACCTGAGTTCTACTTCAGTTCTGCTTCAGTTCTACCTGAGTTTTACTTGAGTTCTACTTGGGTTCTACTTGAGTTCTACTTGAGTTCTACTTGAGTTCTACTTGAGTTGAGTTCTTCCTGAGTTTTACTTGAGTTCTACTTGAGTTCTACTTGAGTTCTACTTGAGTTCTACTTGAGTTCTACCTGAGTTCTACTTGAGTTCTACTTGAGTTCTACTTGAGTTCTACTTGAGTTCTACTTGAGTTCTACCTGAGTTCTACTTGAGTTCTACTTGAGTTCTACTTGAGTTCTACCTGAGTTCTACTTGAGTTCTACTTGAGCTCTACTTGAGTTCTACCTGAGTTCTACTTCAGTTCTACTTGAGTTCTACTTGAGTTCTACTTGAGTTCTACCTGAGTTCTATTTGAGTTCTGCTTGAGTTCTACTTGAGTTCTACTTGAGTTCTACCTGAGTTCTACTTGAGTTCTGCTTGAGTTCTACTTGAGTTCTACTTGAGTTCTACTTGAGTTCTACTTGAGTTCTACTTGAGTTCTACTTGAGTTCTACTTGAGTTCTACTCGAGTTCTACCTGAGTTCTACTTGAGTTCTACTTGAGTTCTACTTGAGTTCTACTTGAGTTCTACTTGAGTTCTACTTGAGTTCTACTTGAGTTCGACCTGAGTTCTACGTGATGGTTACTTGAGTTCTACTTGAGTTCTACTTGAGTTCTACTTGAGTTCTACCTGAGTTCATCGTGGGTTCTACTTGAGTTCTACTTGAGTTCTACCTGAGTTCTACTTGAGTTCTACTTGAGTTCTACCTGAGTTCTACCTGAGTTCTACCTGAGTTCTACTTGGGTTCTACTTGAATTCTTCTTGAGTTCTACCTGAGTTCTACCTGAGTTATCCTTCAGTTCTGCTTGAGTTCTACTTGAGTTCTACTTGAGTTCTACTTGGGTTCTACCTGAGTTCTACTTGGGTTCTACTTGAGTTCTACTTGAGTCCTACCTGATTTCTACCTGAAATCTACTTGAGTTCTACTTGAGTTCTGCTTGAGTTCTACCTGAGTTCTGCTTCAGATCTGCTTTAGTTCTACCTGAGTTCTACCTGAGTTCTACTTGAGTTCTACTTGAGTTCTACTTGAGTCCTACTTGAGTTCTACTTGAGTTCTACCTGAGTTCTACCTGAGTTCTACTGGAGTTCTACTTGAGTTCTACTTGAGTTCTACTTGAGTTCTACTTGAGTTCTACTTGAGTTCTACTTGAGTTCTATTTGAGTTCTACTTGAGTTCTACTTGAGTTCTACTTGGGTTCTACTTGAGTTCTACGTGAGTTCTACCTGAGTTCTACTTGAGTTCTACTTGAGTTCTACTTGAGTTCTATTTGAGTTCTACTTGAGTTCTACTTGAGTTCTACTTGCGTTTTTACTTGAGTTCTACTTGGGTTCTACTTGAGTTCTACCTGAGTTCTACTTGAGTTCTACTTGAGTTCTACTTGAGTTCTACTTGAGTTCTACCGGAGTTCTACTTGAGTTCTACTTGAGTTCTACTTGAGTTCTACTTGAGTTCTACTTGAGTTCTTCTTGAGTTCTACCCGAGTTCTACTTGAGTTCTACCTGAGTTCTACCTGAGTTCTACTTGAGTTCTTCTTGAGTTCTACTTGAGTTCTACTTGAGTTCTACTTGAGTTCTATTTGAGTTCTACTTGAGTTCTACTTGAGTTCTACTTGAGTTCTACTTGAGTTCTACGTGATGGTTACTTGAGTTCTACTTGAGTTCTACTTGAGTTCTACTTGAGTTCTACCTGACTTCTACTTGAGTTCTACTTGAGTTCTACTTGAGTTCTACCTGAGTTCTACCTGAGTTCTACTTGGGTTCTACTTGAGTTCTACTTGAGTTCTACTTGAGTTCTACTTGAGTTCTACTTGGGTTCTACCTGAGTTCTACTTGAGTTCTACCTGAGTTCTACCTGAGTTCTACTTGAGTTCTACTTGAGTTCTACTTGAGTTCTACTTGAGTTCTACCTGAGGTTTACTTGGGTTCTACTTGAGTTCTACTTGAGTTCTACTTGAGTTCTACTTGAGTTCTACCTGAGTTCTACTTGAGTTCTACTTGAGTTCTACTTGAGTTCTACTTGAGTTCTACCTGAGTTCTACTTGAGTTCTACTTGAGTTCTACTTGAGTTCTACTTGAGTTCTACTTGAGTTCTGCTTGAGTTCTACTTGAGTTCTACTTGAGTTCTACGTGATGGTTACTTGAGTTCTACTTGAGTTCTACTTGAGTTCTACTTGAGTTCGACCTGAGTTCTACGTGATGGTTACTTGAGTTCTACTTGAGTTCGACCTGAGTTCTACGTGATGGTTACTTGAGTTCTACGTGATGGTTACTTGGGTTCTACTTGAGTTCTACTTGAGTCCTACCTGATTTCTACCTGAAATCTACTTGAGTTCTACTTGAGTTCTACTTGAGTTCTACTTGAGTTCGACCTGAGTTCTACGTGATGGTTACTTGAGTTCTACTTGAGTTCTACTTGAGCTCTACTTGAGTTCTACCTGAGTTCTACTTGAGTTCTACTTGAGTTCTACTTGAGTTCTACTTGAGTTCTACTTGAGTTCGACCTGAGTTCTACGTGATGGTTACTTGAGTTCTACTTGAGTTCTACTTGAGTTCTACTTGAGTTCGACCTGAGTTCTACGTGATGGTTACTTGAGTTCTACTTGAGTTCTATTTGAGTTCTACCTGAGTTCTGCTTGGGTTCTACTTGAGTTCTACTTGAGTTCTACTTGAGTTCTACTTGAGTTCTACTTGAGTTCTACTCGGGTTCTACTCGAGTTCTACCTGAGTTCTACTTGAGTTCTACTTGAGTTCTACTTGAGTTCTACTTGAGTTCTACTTGAGTTCTACTTGAGTTCTACTTGAGTTCGACCTGAGTTCTACGTGATGGTTACTTGAGTTCTACTTGAGTTCTACTTGAGTTCGACCTGAGTCCTACGTGATGGTTACTTGAGTTCTACTTGAGTTCTACTTGAGTTCTACTTGAGTTCTCCTCTACGTTGGTGGTTTTGTGATGCTTTGTGGCATCTTGTGGCCCTTGCCTAGTCCCAGGTCTGGCGCAGCAACGCCACGACGCAGGCTCAAAGTGAGACGCAGAGGGTGTTTCAATGCAAATTCAATGCACATCATGTTTCGGAACATGTTTCATGTTTCAACCACCATCTTGGAGTGGCTAAGGCGGCTAAGATGCTCTAAGCCACTCGCAGTTGTTTCTTTGGAAGTGTTTTGAGCGCCAGACAATGACGACAACGACAACTTGGAAGACAATGACAACGAATACCGTGACGTCAAGTATCAGTAGCACAGCCAGAGCCTCACGGAGTCCCTGTATGTCACACCTGAGTCGGGTAAACCAGGAAAACTGTGCAGGTGGCAAGGTTTCATTGCAAAGTACGCGTCTGTTTTGCTTCTTTTGCTTCTTTTGCATGTTTTGCAGCGCCAGATCACGGTCAGCAAGACCACAAGTACCAGCAGCACAGCCAGGGCCTGAACAAAATGGTTGTGGCTTTGTCTGTGCACATTGCAGTTTGTCGAATTTGTCTTAATCATCAGCAGTTTTTTGGTGCCTTTAGAATATCTTCATTGATGCATTGGTCATTGTCTTCATTTAAATTGTCATTACAACCATTGCTACCCCCGTCATCATCTTCGTCATCGTCAACCTCCCGCATAGGAGAGAATATGGAGGTGAGCAGACATGGCCTTGACCAAACATCATCCAAACATCTAAAACACATTAAAACACGAAAGGTGTTTTTAAAGAATGTGTTTTTTTAGACGCACTCTTCCGACTATCCTTGCATTTCACGCCAGATGTCAAGCTCCAAGACATCAAGCTCCACGGCAATGGCCTTACTGGGCCATATTTGATGAGAAAGGATTTTGTTATATTTTGTTAATGCAGGTGGGTGGACAGTGTAGGTCTGCGGAGAACACTGACTGCAAAGATGAAAAGTGTTCTAGGGAGATGTGTTCTTTTCGCACCTGCATCAGACAAGAAGAAGAGTTCTGCTGTTCCTCCCAAGACTGGCCTGTCATATCTTCAACTGATTTCCTGCACCTGTCTAAATCGGCTGGGTTGAGATTTGTGTCCGTTTCGATCTTCATGTTGTTGCTGATCGCCCCATGTTTTCTGCAACTTGCTACTTCGTTGCTTCTTGAATGTCATCAGGTCTTAATCACTTTCGTGCTGTTTGTGTCTCTCGATCTGTTCAGTTGTTTTGATTCAACAGTCTGAAACTGTCTTTAGTCTTTGTGTTTTTTGGGAAAAGTGGAAGATGAAGAGCCATCACCATGCCCTTGCTCGACAGGTAACGCGAACCACATCCACCAGCAGCTCCGTTTGAAACCTAGTTTCTTTACTTTGCAGTGGATGATTGTAGTCATAAAGTCTGAGCGACTAGGCTCAAGAATCCACCGAGCATGATTCATTGTATAATGCGAACAGCAAGAGAACAACCATGTCCAGTGAATTTCTGTGATGTCACATGGTGTCACGAAATCCAAAGACAGCATTCTATACGAATCTCGTTCTCCCCCTTTCACGCCTGTAGTGGTGTGACAGCTCTGGATGGGCTAGTGAAGACGCGGTTCGGAAAACCGAAAAAGCATCNGAAAAAGCATCATGTTTGTTAAGACCAGCAAGATGTCAGATTTTGGCCTTGCCACGGTTGTTGTATGTTGTTGTCTTTTCAAGCTTCAATCGCCTCTCGCAATCCTTTTTTTTCTGCACTGAGCAGCACTCAGAACGTGCAGTGACCCAATTGCAAAATCGAATGACCGAGATCACGACAAGCAGCACAACAACACTGACGACCACGGTGAGGATCCCAAGATTGGCCATATCTTCAACTGATTTCCTGCACCTGTCTAAATCGGCTGGGTTGAGATTTGTGTCCGTTTCCTAAGTCATTTCGATCTTCATGTTGTTGCTGATCGCCCCATGTTTTCTGCAACTTGCTACTTNTGTCTAAATCGGCTGGGTTGAGATTTGTGTCCGTTTCCTAAGTCATTTCGATCTTCATGTTGTTGCTGATCGCCCCATGTTTTCTGCAACTTGCTACTTTGTTGCTTCTTGAATGTCATCAGGCCGTTCGCTCTTGTGACCCTTGTGTTTGTCTAGATTCAATATGATTCAATCTCCAGAATTGCTGATCCGCTTCCACTGAACCACACTCTCTGTTGTACCACATGCCTCGCGTTGCATTCGTCCACTCCATTCTATTTGATGCCATGGTTCCTTAGATTTGGCCTTGGAGGTCTCTTTCAAAAAATGCCCAAAACACTACTGTATATAAGAAGTGCCCGAAACATAATATTATCTATCACAGTAGTTTCGAAGCCTTAGATGGAATACTGATCCAAAAAGGAACAGTTTAAAAAGGCCGTTCAGGTACAGATTCCAAGGCTACTAAACCAACCTGGTTTCGCTTTCGTTTCCAAGTTTCCAAACGTCTTGGGAGCTTCCGGCTTGTTCTTCCCCCCTCTTGATTTCACTGAGATAACTACAAGCTCGATGACCTCCAGCAGCAGCTTGGTGGCTCTTGAGCCCCGACTTGAGCGCTTTGCTATGGGTCGACTTTGGTGGTTGCGCAGTTCATGAATAATAACATAATAATATAATATATAGTAATAACAATAATGATACTAGCAAGAAGAAAAGAAGAAGAAGAAGAAGAAGATCAGCAACGAATCCTAACCCAAGCAAGGAACGTAGTTGCAAGCAGGTATACTTCGGAGATCTTCGATGTATGTAGACTGCAGTGAGTGAGTATCAAATGGGAATAGCGCGCTGGTTTGCACTTTGTATTGTCTCTGCTTCTAACCATCCCGGGCAGCAAAACGACGAGGACCTGTGGCCAAAGCTGAGGTAGCACGGTTACAATCAGCAGTTCGACTACTATGACAAGAAGTAGTACCACCACAAGTACTACTCTGCCACGTGGTCCATAGTATGTTCATCTGCATTTTGACGTTCTATACGGCTATGTGGAAAACAGATTGCGATTGCCATGTCTTGCTTGCAGAGAATGTGTCCGCGCAAATGAGATCCCTTGCCACAGCAAGAGTACTGGGTATATTGCCTGAGTATGAATGTCAACAGCAGTTCCGAGACCTGACAGTTTGAAGATGATTTCTTCAGGTTGCAAAGCGTCGTCATGCCCAGCAATGTAGACCCAGATGAGCCGCAGGGTTCAGTGGTTCTAGCTTCTTGATTGCAGTCTGGTCGAAGGTTCGCATGTACGGTACACGCAGATTCTGGTTCGCAGACGCAGACGCGTTTTGGCCATTGCTCATGTTCTGCTTAGGTTTCATACGAATAGTACAGATTAATGAACCGAACAAGAGTTTCTCGTCATTTTCATGTCCAGGCCACTCTTCAAGGTGCCTTGGCAGCCCTGAACTCTGCTGAGGAGTGCCACCCAACTCTTCACCAGTTGCAGCCCCCTACTTGATGACATAATGATCATGTTGAGTGAATAAGACCAGAAGTGTACATGTGCGATCATGCGTGTATGTTTGGCTACTCTTGATGTCACAATCAAGAAAAGTGTTCCCAAGCAGTGTCCGCAGTCAAACTGCACTAGTGCAAGACATACTGTAGTCCTGTTTCTCCTGTAACGCATCCCTAGCTCGTTGTGCTGGACAGCACACATCACTCAAGGTTCCAACTGCACACATGCATTCGCATGCTTTTGCTAGTCTTTCCAAAGCGGTAGCCCGGTGATTGAGTGCAACTTCATTTTGGCATTCATGCGAACGCCAGTCTGAGAATGATGATTACGTTGTTTGGGGTGCTGAGAATCCAGTTTGGTCAAAGGTGTGGTGAAAATTGTGCTAATAAGTCGCGGCCAAACACACAAATATCGTTTTAACAAGGAACGGATGAAGCCGACTTATTTCATCAGATTGCATTAACAGACAATGGTGCCGGAGGCATCCACATGTTTCCAAGCCGCCTCAATAGGACTCAGTGGTGCTGGAGACAGCAGCAGGAAATGTTGCGGACTCAGAACCAGATCACAGGCATATCGGATACCAGGCTCCTCCAGGCTCCTCCAGACTCAGCCTCTCTCTGTCTATTTGCCCCTCTCTCTCTCTCTCTCCCCCTCTCTAGCTACAAAATGGTGTCAGACGAAACCAGAACCTCAGGATAATTCAGAACAGCTATGATCATCTACATTCTATATGATTCTATTTATACATATATGAGCCACGTCCAAAATGTCGACGTCGCCTTTTTAAATAAAGTGGAATAGCCGAACACATGTTGCATTTTCCTTGGGAAACGAAGCCGGAAACCGAAAAACGAAGCCTCTCTCTTGGAAGACCTGCTTCGTCCTTTGCTTCTTGTATTCTTTTCCTTTTGTTTTTTTTTGCACCCGGCATCCTGCCTTTCTGCCTTTTGATTTCATGCAATAGTGATCAGTAACGAAGCCAAAACGAAGCCAAAAACGAAGCCAAAATTCACGAAAATAGCTTAGATCAGACCACGAGCTTTTCATCCCATCCTTTCCTTGCCTTTCCCTTTTCCTTCCTTTCCCTTTCCTTTTCCTTTTCCTTTTCCTTTTCCTTTTCCTTTTCCTTTTCCTTTCCTCCTTTTAACCCCTTCCTTTCCTTTTCCTTTTCCTTGTCCTTTTCCTTTTCCTTTTCCTTTCTTTTCCTTTCCTTTTCAATTCCTCTTCCTTTTCCTTTCCTTTTCGTTTTCCTTTCCCTTTCCTTTTCATTTTTCCTTTTCCTTTCCTGTTCCTTTCCTTTTTCTTTTCCTTTTCCTTTTCCTCTTCCTTTCCTTTCCCTTTCTCTTTTCCTTTTCTCTTCCTTTCCTTTCCCTTTCTCTTTTCCTTTTTCTTTGCCTTTCCTTTTCCTTTTGCTTTTCTTTCTCTTTCCTTTCCCTTTTCTCTCCCTCTCCTTTTGATTGTCCTTTGTTTTTCCTTTTCCTTTTCCGTTTCCTTTCCTGACGCAGATTCTTACATTTTAGCCAGGAGCCCAGGAAACGAAGCCGGAAAACCAAAAAAGAAGCCAATCCTACTATTCAACAAAATCGAACAGGACTTTTAGACCTCGCTCATATATATATATATATATATATGATATATGATATATGATATATGATATATGATACATGTACACGATATATGATATATGTATGTATAATACTACTGTATATCAAAGAATTATCAGTGCTTCCTTGTTTCAATCCTTTTTTTGTTTTTTTGACTGTTTTGTTCCCGATGCAGGGCTGCCTTGCGTTCTGCAAATTGAATTTGCGGGATTCATCCTACAAAACTCTGCTGTATGACAATTATTATAGTTTGCAACTTTGCAGGCCGTCACAGGTTTCCATGCACGAAACGTGCCTTGAAAAGGCGATATAATTTGAGCTGCCAAGCGGAAGCTGTCGCATTTATTCAACACGGCTCATTTTTTTCTGTTTCATGCTCGCATTGCTCGCATTGCTCGTTTGCCCCACGGCTGAGGTCACTGTATTGAAACTGAGCTCTGCGTCCCTGGATCCATCATCTTCACTGGTGCCTTGGATACCTTGGCTTGTCCTTGGCTTCAAGGATCTTCACGGTGTGTTTGACACAGCGGCAGCATTTTAGAGCCAGGGCGATCGAAACTTAGGAAAGAGTGTCAGTGCAGTCCAAGTTTGGCCCGTACAGTGGAAATACGAGGAAAACATATGAAAACATGAGACCATGAGCCCATCAATGACTTCACAACTTGCATGCAACTCCTGACTTTGCTTTTCAAGCAGCGCTCCAATCAGGAATGGTTTTTCAGGCTTGTGCCTGCAACGCGCTTAATACCATGCCGCATTAAACTATTAAACCCTGTCGAACAGCACACAGCAGGGCCAAGAGTGCAGCCAACACAATGGTTGGGAATTTTCATGGCATGCCCTTCTCAAGTCCTTTTGAATCTTGGCCGTACTGGCAAAGGCTGATAGAGGGGATTAGTATCAAATTGAGGACTCGTTTGGCGTATCTTGTTTTGTAGTTTCGGTGTGTTTCCTTTAAACTTTCAAGAAGCGCCATGCCATCTTCCTGAGAAAATATGTTCCTTTCCAAAGTGTAGCATTACTGTACGGAAACGCTTCTCGCGTAAGAAGATGCGATGAATTGTCTTCAATTGTGTTATTTTCTGAAACAAGTTCAAGGCTAGTTCAACAAGCACAGTATTCCTCTGAGAAAGCACTTCTGTGGCAAAGTGCAGTATTCATACAAGACAGAGCCACATGTAATTGAGTAAGTAAAACATTGTAAGTAAAGGCCACAAGAGATACCCTCGAAAAACAGCAACTATATGCAAATTCTAGCGTTGTTCGTTGCCACGGTCTTTGTGAGTAGTCCCTTGCTTGCCCGCTTCTTTAGGACCAGTTGCGTTTGCAAGCGTTTGCAGTCTGGACAGGTAAGATTCCTGACTTAGAAGAAGTTCTTAGGTTCATGTGCTCGATTCAGGATCCAACTGTAACTAGAATTGAACATGTTCTTGAATCTTGAATGCTTGATGTTTGCAATAGACAGAACAAGGAGAGGGCTTGATCAGAACATATCCAGTATCTATGCACATACGAGCACAGTATATCTAGACTAGATTTTGTTTCCAGAAAGGGACGCCACCAGGCCTCCAGTTTTGCAGTGATCTAGTTTCAGCTAATATATATATATATATGTAGTATTATAATATATATATATATACATACATATATATACACATAACATGTCTCCGAATAGGTAACACAAACAAGATATAATCCAGTGAAAAGTGAAAAGATTGCTTTGTTGGAATTTCCAAGATAATACTTTATTGAAGCAGGTATTCTAAAACTAGATGTGGGAATTCGAAATGTAGCTATGTAAAGAGGAAGCGGGAGAGGCTACTGCATGCCCAGACGGTGGTGGAGGGAAGGAGCCACAAAAAAAACGAAAGAATACTATATAAATGCAATACATAGCCCCAGAAGGAGGGAGGAAACAAAAAAACAAAACCATTTTCTTTTTTGGTCTTCTCCGCCCCCTCCAGAGCTGCAAAATCCTCAAAATCCTCATTTGAAGCCTTCAGGAGCCTTAAAATCTTCATTTGGAGTCTTCAGAGGCTTTGATACCTCTGTTTGGAGCTTCCAGAAGCTTCAAAATCTTCATCTGGCACTTTTCGGAGCTTGAACATTTTACCTGGATTATTTCAGCTTCAAACTTGTTACTAGAAAGTTATCGGAGCTTCAAATCAAAAGAAAAATACTTGGTTTCCTACTCTTGACTTATTTTTTGTCACATTTATTGCAATCATTTCACCACCATGTATCAGCACATTGCCAATGCAAGATATGGCATATATAATTTATTTGCTGGTATTATTTTGGCATTGGACACTGCCATTACATCACCTCAGTACCTTTGGCAGAGACAGGGAAGGGATATTACTATTGCCAATATATTTCTATATGGCCATATGAGGGAATGATATGGTTATAGTAAAATCATGGCATCAGTATGGTGCAACACAACTATGACATTGGCACTATATTCTCAATATATTTGTTACTATACTACCATTTTAGCTGTGTTGGTTTATTTCCATATTGTTGTCACCTTATTGCCAATCTATTTCCAACGTATTACAATTATGGCATTAGTGCTTTGCCATTGCATGTGATAGTAATTTCATTATTATGCAAGGATAGAATGACTATGCTGACATCATAATGGTTGTGCCTTTACGTCACCAAGTAAAGTGTTCATGTATGACCAGTATTGTCATCATTCCCTCTCTATATCAGCATTTTATAGGCATTGTTTCTTTGTATTGCCATGCTATTTCCCGTCATATACACAAAATCAAATATGACAACAGTCAATGAAGGAGTCAAGTTGAAGGATTTGAAGAATATCAGCTCCACAAGAGAAAGACTTGGAATTGAACATCCTAGCAGAGAAATGAAAGATCCAGAAACGTCAGCTGATTCGAGCAAGCAAAGGAAGTGTATGGGCCATTATGTAAAAAGATATGGTACAAGTAAAGGCAGACAATTAAAAAGATATTGAGTCGACATAAACAGAAAGAACAAGGTTTTTTAAAAATAGTAAGATATTGTTTTAAAAAAAAATGTTTAAAAGAACATGCAAAAAACACTTAAAAAATGACGACGTGACAGCGTCCCACTCTCAGTTTTTGCTGCCCAAAGCCTGCCAAGAATACTGCAAATACTTTCAAGATCTAAGTTATCCGTCACACGTATTGTATGTACATATATATATATATATACATCATGTATGAAGCCATGCGCAGTTTAGACCAGCGAGGAAGATGACAAAGACATATTGCACGTACAGAATGAATATGTATGATTATGTATATATAATACATATACGGTACACATACATATGTTTATTTGTGCGTTAAATATGTCACGCAAAGGTATGTGTAAACATATGCATAGATATCTTTAGATAATTTTTGGATTAATAAAATGTGTTTCCAAACAACCTCATTTATGTTTCTGTTACGTTTCCACTTTGCTCAGGTCTTCCAATTCGGTGAAGGTGGTGAGCAAGCGACACTTGGTACCATTGCAGCGGGGGAACCCAGGTCGATGTCACAGCTCTGAAGCGGAATGATGAGCAAATTGACCAAATCAAATGAAGTCCAAATGATCTGATGAGCAATCAGATTGTATGAGATTTTGCTTTCGTGCTAGATTACTCGTGATTCACTACTGCAATTTGCTCACAAGGCACATGAAAGACAAGTCTGAGCATCCAAACACAGGAATTACAACGCTTGAAAAGGCATGGCAAGGGACAAGGCATTGAACTCAGACTTCTCCAGGTGTCAGTGCCTGTTTCGTTGGCATGGTGCCCCAATATGACCAGGAGGTCAACACTGTTGCGAATGGGGATGTGCGAGATTTATCGAGATTCACTGGTCTTGGTACCGTGACTCTTTTATTGGTTGTTTTGCTGAGCGAAGCCGTAGTAACTTCTTAGGGTCCTTCAAAGAAGATGTTTCCTGGCTGACCGTGTTCGGCTACAGTGGGCATTGTGAAAAAGAGTGCTGAAAGCAAAAGGAAACTGCAGGAAGAGAGGACCCCTCTGCAGGTGATGCTTGGAGCGGTACTGGTAGACTGATGTAGACTGTGCATATCTCATAGTATCTGTACGATTCTGTTTCTTCTATGCTTGTGTCCTACTTTGTTGTCCATTTCACTTGCCCAGGTCAGTCAAATTGAGCAAGGCGGCAATGTGATGCTCGCTGTGACACAAGTCAACCAGGACTGTTGTCTTGGGTCAACACATGCAAAGAAGTTTATTTGGATTTTGGTTTGCTCAGTCTCCTGCAAGGTCTGGAGATCCACTCACAAGCTGAGGGAACTCGAAGCTCCCTCTTAAACTGTCAAACCGACTAGAGTACTGCACAAACTGACATTCAAATTTGCCATCATGTTCACATGTTGTTTCATTGTCATGGGCTCTAAAGACCGCTCCGTAGCTGCATTTCTGTCGTTGCAAGTTTGACCATAGAATTGTTTTCAGAGATAAAGAAGAGAAGCAATTTACAGATGTACAGGGGAGCGGGGGGAAATTAAGCGGAAGAATTCATTCAAAATGTGAATGGATCAAAAGAATTGTGTGACGTGACTGGGGCTCCAGGATGTGACAGAGTCCTTCAGCGACGGTGGTGCTGCAAATTCAAAGGCCAGGAACAGTTGACAGGTCCAACAGGTACTCGACAGGTACTCGACAGGTACTCGACAGGTACTTGAATCTGCTACTTAGATGTAATTAGCACATATTGAATACATACAGTCGAGTGTATCAATGCACACACGGACCTTGCCGACAGTTGGCTCGTCTCACTGAGTGAGCTCAAAAATTGGCAGGTGGTTCTCAGCGCACCAATTCTTGAGATCTCTTTTATCCAGGCGCTCAGGGAAGACAAAGATGAACAAACCGTAACAAACACAGACGCAACACTTGTTTTTTGGTCTGTTTATCTCTTTTGTTTCAGCACACGCAACCGGCCCAGACCAAAGATTTTTTTCGAGCACACAAGGACATACAGACACAGCAGCACAGCAGTATATTTTGCAGAAGCATGTGAGGAAACGCGGGTTGATGCACGGAGTTAGGCCTAGGCGTACGGTCATTCACATCCGCAGAAACTATGGACCCTGCCGATGATAATGTGTTATAATAGTCAATTAATTAATCAAATTGATTGCAATTTTGGTCCTGCAGAGTCACATTGTGTTCCTGAAGTCCTGAAGGAAGCAAGTGGAGAAGTGACTGTTGCCAACGTCTCTGGTTTGGCCGAGCCAGTTATTTTTCGAATCTTGGTCGCAAGTGCTGCTTGCTGATTTCAGCCCACTGAAAAGGTGCACAAAGGGACGCAAAGGATGACTGGAAAGCTATGTAGACAATGTTGTGGCAGACTCCGTCGGTTCAGTCTTGAGTGTATTGATTCGTATGGCTATCCACAAAGATGTAAAGTCCTAAGATTGCAAGGCCCATGACGCAGGGATAAAGCATCATGAAGCATCAGTGAAGTCCGTGCATTGAGGACTCCAAGATGCTTCACCATTCGAGGGAGACGAGTGTGTCTTTTTTGATTTGGCTTGAGCCTCAAAAAGAGATGCTTCGTGCTAGATCGTGCTAGATCGTGCTAGATCGTGCTAGATGAGTGATATAGTACACATTTGAAGAGCACAGGATTTTGGTTTGGCCCCTCGAAGACCTTGCTTCAAACGCTGAATTCTCCAATCACCTCGGCAAACATTGGGTTGTCTCTTTTAATTCCATTGTAATTACTGATATTCCTGGAACTCGATTTAACATGACTTGAATCACACGGGGAAAGTTTGACAGTGGACTCAGCTGAGAGCTGGAGTTTTTGGCACAGGACAATCGTATGAAACGGGTATGAAACGTGGCCTGTGTCAAGGGGCTCCTAAGGACACAAACAGCTGGTCGACAGATGGAGTGTCGGTGGCAAACAGCAGCCAAATTGCGCAAGTCACTGGCGCGCCTGGAAGCACAGAGGTGAAGCCAGATTCGTTCAGGACTGTCAGGGAGAAGCCATCTGAATGGACGAGAAAAAGACAACAAAAACTTCAATGGGAAAAGCGAAATGGAACACACTGCGTGCAATTTCAATTAAACTTGCACAATCACTTTTGAATGAGGAGAAAGTTGACATCAAACAAGCTTCTGAGGCTCAGTAACGGCACCTGGTGCGCAACAACCCACTTTTCTTTGTTCTCATCCGTTCGATCCTCGAGACTGCCGCTCCAGAGAGAGGGAGAATATTGTTCGAAAGTGGAATAGTGTAATTTGTGGGTGGATTGATTTTGCTTTCGGTCATTGCCCTGTTCATTTGTTTACTTGCAAGTGTCATATTATCTCTCAGGTGGTTGCATACTCTGAGTCTCAGAGTGTGCTTTAAAAATATCTAGGGGTTGCTCTGAAGCCATCAAAGAATGCACTTAACACAGTGTTCTGCTCACATTGGATTGGAATTGTGCATGGATGCAGGGGATGATCAAGCTGAGTGTGATTTAAGTAATGTTTAATTCATGTGGAGCGTCCTTGCGGATGCTTTTTTTGTTGGGTTTTGGCCTAGGAAAACTCACCAGGATTTGAATAGGAGGGTCATCCGGTCAAGCTTCCGATTGGGAGGGTCATCCGGTCAAACTGCCGACGGTGCCCATAAAAGGCACTTTTTGTTCCCAGACCCAACAGATCCCCAGAAGTGCGAAGAACGATCATATAAACATGAAGTTGAACGTGCATTGCTTAGTTTGCTAAAACGTGCTGAGCAGTCGCAGTGAAGAATGCACCATGAATCGGGCGGCGCTTGTAAGAATGCAGAGCTGATCATCTCAAACGCGTGAGTCAAAATACATGGGAAATGACAGGTTAGACCAAGCTGGATAGCAAACAAGTGCGCGGCCTGAAAAAGGATAGGAGACGTCCTAATTTGCAAAGCGGAACAGACCGAACGATAAATTTTGAGCCTGACTCCTGCACAGTGCTGCGCGTGGTACCCAGTCTTTTTTTGACCTATAGGGGAGATCACTCGCTGCATCAAGAGCAATATTTTGTTGAAGTCTTAACATGTATTTACGCAAATATATATTTATACAGTGTCTCAATATTGATCTGTTGATGTTTTTGTTTGTTCACTAGTTACATGTACACGCTGAGCTTGCGACCAAGAGTTTGAAGGCATCAACGGTTACCAGTGCATGTAGGAATGGTGCGAACATATTGCACTGGGTAAGTGTTGCATTTTTGCGAGTTTGCATCATGTGAACTTGAATGTTTGACGCATACTTCTTCATATCTGTACAGCCTAAGTGCTCAGAATCTTGGCACTTCCGCTGCTCCAGGATTCACTCTGTGGTCACTGAAGTATAAAACCCAGTCGATGTTCCCAAGTCGTTCATTGCTCCGTTTGCTTCGCTTGGTCATCTCACTGAGGTTCAGACCGTTCCCTTCCACGAGGTCATGGAAATGAAGGCAGTGCGTTACCCTCTCTGCTTCGCTGCAGATTTAATCCCAAAAAATGGAAAAAATAATGGGCACAGTTTGGTCAGCATCTTGATGTTTTTTCTTTGTGGCGGCAGATGTCACATGTCTTCAAATATCTTCGGACAATCTTTCGAGCCTTGCGATGTGACGCGATTTTAACGCCTGAGAAGTTCTTTGCTTTTCTGCTTGCACAGCAAAACAGATATCCCAGACTTGAAATTATCTCGGCTTTCCACAGCTATGACCGTCACCCCCAGTACCACGAGCTGTCACGAGCTCCATGAAACAGTGAGCCGTTGATATCCGTCGCTTTGCCTGCTTTCATGATCTTCCATGAGGGCGTCGTATGATTTGACATGCGAGGTCCAGGTCAAGTAACACGGGCCAACCTCAACCCATCCCACATGTCCAATGTATGAAATTGAATGAGCCACGCTACAGCTGTAATCCACCCTGCTCGCCAATGTCTTTTCTTGAAAAATGTGACACAAGAACTTGACTCCTTACGAAGCTGGCATTTCACTACGTCTCAATGTAGCCGGTTGCTTGATTCAAGAAGTTGGGATTTGTGCAGATGTCAGAAACCTGGTTTTCGTACAGTATACGAAGGCACCGAAGCTTTCCTTGGGTTTTTACTTCATAGCATGACTGGATTCCGGGCAGGACTATCTCATAAGCTCTGAGGACTACATGATCGCAGTGGCACTCATGCGTCTCGATGCTGTCGGAGTGTTTTTGAATCAGTGTTTCCATCCACCTGTGATATCCTGTGATTGGGCAATGTGAAAGGCGTAATTTGTTGGATATTGCCAGATGTATTCTGCATTGGCAAGATGCAGTGGGATGAATTTCAGTTTAGTGAGCATTTGTTCACAAATACATGCAAAATGCAACCTGTTCCGGAAAGTACAACCAGAAATATGCAGACAAAATCCGACAAATAGATGCAGAAGCGACCTTGAAGCGCTGTAGCAGTGAAGAGGAGGTGAACAGGGAGCAGTTTAGAATCAGAAATCCAAGGGAGAAGAAAAATAAAACATCATATGTCTTCACAATGTCTTCATATGTCTTAGACTTGGATTTATGTCTTTATATCTCTCCGGACAGCTTTTAGCTTGACTGGGCAATAGATTCAAGAAGCGTAAAAGAAGAATTCAAAAGTGAGGATAACAGTAGGCGCATGAAAGACCAAGAACTTTGTCAGCAAAAGCCAAGTTCAACGAATTGCAACAACATGTGTTGGACATCGGGAATGTTTGAATGTTGTGGGAAAGCCGAATGTGAATACCTAATAAGAAAAGCTATGATGACTTGAAAAGTTCTTAGATTGCATTCATTTCCAATAAACCAACATCCATAGTGATGCACAGTGGCACAATGTGACACATCGTGACTTGTGCTTTCTGTTGTTCACCAGAGAGATGAGGTTGGTGGTCTTTGTTCCTATTTGCGCAATGGCTGGAGCCTAAGACCATTGGCAATGTGGCAATGCGGCAATGTAGTTCAACAATGTTCAACATGCACCACAAAATTGGAGAGGAAAATGATGAAAAAAGGCAGACACGGCCACGGCTGGGTTTTCTGCTCAGCTCCTGCTCCCCTATCCTGGCCTATCCTGGACGCTGCAGTTCTGCACCTGGGCGTTCTTCCGTGTGCAAGCGCCTACCAGCGGCAAAACCCGCATCAAGGACCAACACAGAGATACCTTAGATGTCTACCTTTCTGCACGCCCACATCAAAAGACCTGGTAGAGGGTGACATAGGATCACACATCAGACATCATCAGACTCCACAGACCGAATTGATTTGGTGTTTTGAGGTTCAATTTATTTGAACACTCGAAAGATCTCGGAAGCAAAGATGACACAGCATTGTGAGCCTACAATTGCAATGTAGTGCGAGGATGACAGAGGAATGTCGCACGCGCGGTCCCCGAGCAATTGGGCCGGTTTCAAGTTTGGTTTCTTCCAGAAAGATGAACAAGCTGAACAAGCATTATAGATCATTGTAGCAAGATGCAAGGACTTGCAGTCAACTTCTTTTGGATTTAAAGCAGAAATCATGGTGGATCCCAGTCCAGTATAGTCCAATTTCAAGAATGCTGAGGAAAGACTAAATGAGCAAGTTGCTTTTTGAATCAGGGGGGGCTCTCAAATTCAATCAAACTCAGATTTTGTCGCCGATTCTGCCCTCCCTTAAGTGAACAAGTATCTTTAAAGAGAATAATTAATATGCCGCAGGTGCCTTTAGTTTGCTGTCGCATGGCTGTGCAATATTTGTATTTGTATGCGAAAATCGAAAAAGTCTCCGACCCCGAAAGGGCGACATTGACAGCGCCAGGGATGACACAGCGCTGAGGTGGTCAAATTCACGCGCAGTGAAGTTGTGGCAGCTTGGTGAAGTGACGAAAAGCATACGAAAACGGGAAATTTCCGTTGGGCCTTGCTGCCTTTCTTGCTTGCCATTGTTATGTATACATATTGTTACGTATTGTATACATATTGTTACATCCGTTTGCAAATCTTATTGCTCTCAACAAAAGCTTCAGATCTCTCAGAGCGGATGCGCAAGGCCGAGGGTGCAGAGGTCGCAAAGGCACAGGCGTGATCGGAGAGATTTCGGAACCTCCAGGAACCTCCTTCCTTGATTTTGCACATGTCACTTTCCAGTCATCCTGCATGGCAAACACACTTTTTCCACTTGGTTTCCATCTCTTCATTTCGAATTGACTTGGCTATTTGAGAAGAGCTTTGTTTCAACTGGCGTTTGAGATGCAAACAGTGCAAACAGAATGGGGTATCAGTGCAAGACATCGCAAGACTATGATGTTGATTAAATGATTGATACTTTTGAATGTCTCGCATGGCACGCCCTCTCCCTGCCTAGCCCCAGACTTGGAAAAGCGGTCGCAGCGGTCGCAGCGACAAGGAAAAGACCAAGGCATTTCCGCGCCATGCAGAAATCCATCACCGCTTTTTCTGCGACAGGATAAGAAATTGATGAGAATGGATAATGCATAAAGCGGTTTTTATTGAGCGAAATACAATGAAATACCATGAAATACCTACTGTTGTGGCCCAGACCCAGATGGGAGTATTCGATCGATGGAGTGAATGTTCGAGGGTTTCTTTGTCAAGTCTTACAGAGACTCTGAGAGGATGCGGAAAGTCTGTCTCTTCGTATCTGTATTGCAGATGTCGCTGAACTTACACTGCAGAGTGTGAGGTGCTTGTGACATGGGACGTCGAACCTGCTCCTGGCCTGAATTCATTTGGACGCAGACTTTGTTGATATAATTCTTCCAAAATCAACCACAATGGACTCTTCATGGCCAACAAAAAATCCCTTGAGTGGAGTATCTCTCTGAAAAGGGAAGAAACGGCTCTAAGACATGAAACAAATTGAAACAACAGAAGATAGCTGGATAAAGACGGATGAAGTAACACAGGCACATGTTCTGTCGCTGTTGTTGTTCAAGTGACTCAAGTCTTCATTAAGTTTGTTGCTTGGCTGGCCTGCTGTCATTTCTACAACTAGGCTGTAGCGCCTTGATTTAAGCCTAGTGCTGCTGATGCGTGCGTTTTCGTTTGCTGGCGACTTCATACTGCGGGTGCTGCTAGACGTGTTTGTTTATGTCCCAGCCAAGAGTCTAACATGGTCTTGCGGACCATTGTAGACCCCTCCCCCTCACCATTGCAGACCCCATTTTTTTATGCATATATATATATATGCATATCATTGTATTTTTGTATGTAAAATATTTGTGCGTCTATGCTTAATATGTGGATCTAGTATAATTTAATCTGTATGGCAGTGACTTTTGTGACTTCAAAGACTGTCTGGAGGGGGGTGCAACTTCCAAGATTAACTTTTGGAACCAATTTCGACCACATGGTCATCGTCTCTCCAGTCTGTGTATCTGACGGTGTCGCCTTGGTCATGCTCTTCCCTGGAAACCACCGTTTTTGTTTGTCTAAAAGCCTCCCCATTTCTTGTATGATGAGTTTGTTGCCCTGCTTTGCGCGCCTGAAGTTGGCACAACTGGCTGTATGAACTTCCCTGTGGTTTTCACTTTCGTCTTTTGGTCTTCCGTGGACTGCTTTTCCTGCTCAAATCATTTAAAAACAATCCTGCTCAAGAAGTCAAAGATCTTCAAGCTCTACTGCTACAAAATCAATCCAAAAGATCTAAATTGGTGGAACATGAGCAGAGAAAAAACGCGGGCTACATTTTGGAACCTAAGTTCATTCAATTAGACCTCAATCCCAAACGTTCAGGTATATAATATGTCTTTGGGGCAGCGTCCCTTAATCGACGCCCCTGAATCAACATGTGTATCTCTATGATCCAAAAATATCCAAAATTATCCAAAGTGTATATACTTGGTACTATGCTGATATATGTTCAATACTTTTCCCATCAGCATTTAAACCGCAGTTGTGCTTTAAACCGTGTATGCTGCCAGGCCAGGGAGGTCAAATTTGGTTTTCTTGTGACATGGCTGGGACAACATGGTTTGAATTCTCAGGGCAAATATCATTTCAGACCTTCTTTCTGATATCTTTTCAACTTGGTGCCCAACAAAAGAAATCAGCAATACTCCATTTGGGTATGCGCTTCC
>BGPT01001724.1:2500-19255 GCA_003297045.1 Symbiodinium sp. clade C Y103 | reverse complement strand
ACACTTGGTGAACTTCAGTTCAAAATGGTAATCTACAGTG
Organism: Symbiodinium sp. clade C Y103; assembly: GCA_003297045.1. Taxonomy (NCBI): domain Eukaryota; class Dinophyceae; order Suessiales; family Symbiodiniaceae; genus Cladocopium; species Cladocopium sp. clade C. The sequence continues at coordinate 19,215 of BGPT01001724.1, read as the reverse complement.
GCCTAATTTGATTTTCTTGTGACATGGCTGGGACAAAATGGTTTGAATTCTCAGGGCAATATCATTTCAGACCTTCTTTCTGATATCTTTTCAACTTGGTGCCCAACAAAAGAAATCAGCAATACTCCATTTGGGTATGCGCTTCCATTTTGGGAGCACTATGAGATTCCATTTTGGGAGCACTATGGGCTTCCATTTTGGGACCGCTCAGTATGCACAATTTTGCACTTAGTTTTTTGGATTGTTTTTGTTCATTTGAACTTTGAACATATTTTTCTTGACTTGCAACAAGTGTCCTGCGGACCCTTTTTTGGAGTCAAAAACGGGTTGCCAAGGACACTTGGTGAACTTCAGTTCAAAGTGGAAATCTACAGTGGTCTAATTTGGTTTTCTTGTGACATGGCTGGGAAAAACTTGCCTGAATTTTCATGGCGATATCATTTCAGACCCTCTCTCTGATTTCTTTTCAACTTGGTGTCCAACAAAAGATATCAATATGTTTGTCCGAAAATGACCAAAAAGGAACCAGATCTTAAATGCAACATGTGAATCCACTCTGTGTCGAAATTTGATTGTTTTGCTTTTTGTTTCGAATTTGAAGATGTATGTTTTGAATCTGTTTGAAGTTCTGTCAGTTGCACACCTGCTCATATGATATAATATATGGTTCTATGTTGTATCATAATAGCTCCAAATATGCCCAAAGAGAACTCCATTCTAGACTAGGCGGCTCGCGCCCTTTTGTAGGTCTGGAATGATACTGCAAAGGTGCAAGAACTTTCACTTTAGACCAACGTTTTGGAAGATTTGGGGGTCTGAAATAGAGGATCAGGGTCCCTGGGTAGTCGTTGAGGGTATCTAAATTATCCCAACTGGATCTTCCATGCTTGCAGCGGCGTACTTTGCTTGAAAAAGCAAGATACCACGAGCGCGCAGCGCATATCACTGTACTGCGAGTCCAAATTCAGCCACCGCTGAGGCTGAGATCCTACAGTTTCTTGGCTACGAATACAGTCTACTACATACAGAATTCAGCCAAGAAGTCTGCAGAAGCATCGAGAAGTATCGAGAAGTGGTAAAGAGATGTGAAGAGATGTCAAGAGACCTTGCTATGAGCAGTCTTGTTGATCTTGCGGCTATTGTCATCTATACAAAGCCTTTCTTCTTGTTGTCCATGTCCTTTGTGGCAGATTGGATCCTTCCATTTTTTCCAGGCAATCTCGCAACCTATTGACAAGAATTAGAGGTATTTTGCACGGAACAGGAACGCTGTTTTTTGCCTTGCGGTGAGGAACTTGGACCATATGAAGGGCCATGGATGGGTGGCAATGGACCGCTTGCACCAAGGGCTAGACTAGATGACATGCAGATCAATGCAAACCAATACAATGTAGCCACCATTTATTAAAGAAAGAAAGCGTATTGTTTTCCATTTGCTCAATAGATCTATGCTGAAACGAGCACACCCGAGAATACATTATTTAAGGAATGCAAGATACTGTAGCAATGACACCGCACGTGAAGGTAGACTAAGGTAGATGACATCAGTTGGAAACCTTGCAGAACTGTTTGCAACATTCTCATGTATGTCTATATATATATATATGTACATACATGTATTTGTTTACAGTATTAATTCAAGATATCAAGAAAAGGTGATTGAATCGAACATGTTAGCAGCTTGGACATTTGCCTGGTTATAGCTCTAGATGCATTGTCTTGACTGTGATTTGCATGGCGAATCATAGAGCTGGAGGATGTTGGTCAAAGTCCTCGTGTCATGGAGAAGAAGTCGCTGAAAGATTTGCGGGGTCAATCTAAGGACATGATGGGACTGACTGGGCTCGTGAGTGTTTGGTGGCTCTGAGGTCTTTTCCAAACGAATGTTTTGCAAGAATGCTTCGAATGGCTTCCGCTTGATTTGGTTGAGCCCATCAGACAACCAATTTGTGTTTCGATCTCATTTTTGGTGTAGTCACCACCTTGAGTCCATATTGAATATGTCTAATTATGTCTTTTTGCAAACTAAAGGTGTGGGCATCGTTGGTGCTGCCAGGAATTTCCAACAGTCTCACAAGAGCTCAGGAAAGCAAGTCAGGAGGTGCGATGATTTGCCACGCTTTGCTGAGACCATTGGATGTGCTTTCACAGTCACGCTGCTCTATGGATCTCCATGGATCTCTATACATAGATCTCTATGGATCTCTATGGGTCAAAGTTTTCAGAGCGACTTGCGCTCTGCTCAGGATGATTGGCTGGAGGCCAGACGCTGGGAATTTGCAAGGGTATCGTGAGCATATTGCATCATATAGCTCTGAAAATGTCGAGGCGTAAGGACCTAAGTCACGTCAAAAGAAGTCACGTCCAGAATTTGAAGATGGCTACGTGACTACGCAAGATGCAGAGATCAGTTGGACGCCTCAACAAGATAAGATCGGTACAATGTGGGGCCCCCTAGTTATATGTTGGTTTATAACCCTATCTAACTATAGTTATAATTACCATAAACCATAATTATTGCAGTTATAAACCAACTTAGCTATCTAGGGGGCCCCACATTGTATGAATATTGATTAATGGTGCAGAGATCAAAATGCAAAGTTTCATATACAGAAGCTTGAGCAGATGGAAGATGCACGAGCAAACTGCTGTAACCCGCAGATGCTAGAACGGGCAGGACAAAATCAGAAGCTTTAGGTTTTCTGAGTCACGGAGTCATGACGTCTACCGAAACCATGTGAAGCCCTGCGAAACATAGAAAAGATTAGAAAAGTTTGAAAGATTTTGAAAAACCAAAGCTGCGACTTGTCCTCAAGGAAGCAGAGGTCCTCAATGAGAGACCGGAAGCAGACATGGATCCAGCAGAGGCTGTCTGTGCTGGGACTGTTTGTGTTATTTCATGGCAATCAGTTTGAACCACACAGAACTTCTTTGTTTTGTAACTGTTTTTGACTGTTTTGATTTTGGGGTCAGACACTCGGAACATCTTGGCAGATTCAGATGTTGTACCAGGCTTTGGCGGCTGACATTGTGGAGGCGCGATCTGGCATGTGCACATTTCAGAGCTTGCCGCGGTGCAATCAGCGAAGAGGTCTTCATAATCTGATAAATGCCAATAAACCGAAGTCGGTTTGGCACCAAGCCTTGTTTCCTGGTTTTCAATCCATGTATCTCTTTTGTGGTTCTTGTAGCTACACCATCATAGGACTTGAGACTCTCTTTCCAGGTTCATGTTCTGTGTTTGGTTGTGTCCACAATGCCATACCGGTCAGCAACTGCTGAAAATCCACTCAAGTCAAAGTGAGAAAAGGATGTTCCACTTGGCGCTTGTCAAGTTGATTCTATACTGGCAGTGATGACGATGCAAAACAAGTCACAAAGATGATCTAGTATTGCAGCCATCAATATTTTGGTGCAGACAGTATCTGGATAATCTGGACGTACCTAGGGAGGTTTCTCCAACGGTTGCAGATGGTTGCAGTGGTGCACACCTTGCCAAGGTGTCACTGGATGAGCTGACAAAGGTGCGAAGAAAAACGTTTGCCATAAAGACCTCTGGGACAATATCTACCAACTGTAAACTAGGATGATATAGGTACTTTATGGTACTTTGATTTCAATATGAATGATTTCAAAGATTTGAGATATTTGAGAACTTCGCGATACCCGTATCCTGTGGAAGACCATGTTTACCGGGTCTAAGCGGGCTGATAAGCAGACCTTAGCATTCAAGACGAACAAGATCCACAGTGATCGGTGCTGGAGTGCTGGACCACCTAAACGATTTTCTGACGTTGGACTTGCCAGAGCAGGGATCTCACTTTCTTTCCATGACGCACAATGGCACTTGGACCGCAGCGGAACGGGTGCACGCACAGGTGCGCGAGATGTACCAGGAGACGACGCGGCATGTGTTTGCAACAATGCCACTACATCCATTGCCATGCCACGATTTGTATTTGTCACCCTTGCACCGTTAATTCTTCTTGTGAAATGTATGCGCAAGCCAACAGGAGAATGTGTCATGACATTCAGGGGACAGCTATAACTATAACTCACACCTGTCTCGATAGGCAATGTGCATAAATTTAGGCTGTTTTGAATTTGTACACTACTTGAACACAAATTCTTGACAGACATGAGGAAATAAATAGATTCTCGAAGCAGGCTCCCTTTCTTTGATGGAGGACCGTGAGCCCGTCAACTATTGGTCGGCCACACACGAGATGCTGCCTGAACCCTGGGATGCCACACGATAACGATGCATGAGCACTTCATCAATATTCCTAGACCGCAGCACTTTGAACATTCTGCCTTGATGGTGGTATGGTTGTCAGGATGCAAGCTTTCATTTCTGGCAGAGCCACTTTGGATGAAAGCAACGAGCAACTTGGCCAACTTTGAAGCTTTTGAAAGTTTAAAGGTGACCGCAACAACTTTCAGAGTAAAACGTTTCTGAGGCATGACTTCAAAAACGGTCCATGAATGAGTTGATTTGTTATCACAACCCCAGTCTTGCAAGCGCAAGTCTCAGTGGAGGCAAATAAAGCTGCGAAGACATTTTGAATCATCTCTTGGAATGTCTTCACTTATCATTTCAGTTCTGTACTTTTTTGGCCAAGGGGCATCCACAGTTGTCATTGGCACCAATAGATGGGTTTATTTGGGTTTGTTTCTTCAGAAGGCAATCGCAGGACATTGCTCAGATACACAGCCATTGTACGGGCATGGACAGCTATACAGGTGGTTCAACGGCTAAGGCCGCGCTACGATGTGCTGGTAGGGCCAAGGAAGCAGCGTCGAGAACAAGTGTCCTGTCGCTTGCTGTCCCCTGCCTTCACAGGCCGAAGGGGTTGAGCGCACGCAGGAGAGATGCTAATGAGGAAGATTCAAAAATTAAACGCAATGGAAAAAAGCAAAGAGGGAACACACATGCAGAGAGCCTCTGACAATCCTTCCAAGAATTCTTCGGAAACCAACAGGCTGTAGGAGAGCAGCGGAAAGACCCGATCAAAGATATTCACAGTAGGTGAGAAAGACAGCTAAACCCTGCGGGGGTTCTCATGTTTTGCCAAAAGTGTCAAGGTGGTATTCTGTAGCCGCGCGAAATCTTGTTGCAATATGTCACAAAACCTGCAATGTGTCTTTTCGGCGCACTGGTCTGAATCAGATGGCGAGCCGATCTTCTATGAAGAGGCCAGATTCGGCGCGATGTTTTCGCTGACAAAAAGAAAATCTAAGTGGCACCACGTACAACACTTTTCCATCCGTGATTCACCTAAAAAAATGCGCAGCACGTGCTCCACTACATTGAATTGATGCCGTAGCTACTCACATGCAAGTGGTTGTGAGCTTCAAACAGGACAAGGATTGTCAACTTATATCAAGTTTCGTCAAGTTATGTCATTATGTACAGGCATTGAACACTTTCAATGAAGGTTTTCACAGATGCTGGCCCATATCAGCGAAGCCTGTTGGCAGGGTGATGGAAAGAAAAGGACCTGGCAGTGCATAGTGCTTTCCATGGCCTGCAGACGGTTCGCCCTATATTCAAACTCTTCAAACTCATTGTTTTCACCGTTGACATATGTTGACATTCTCAGGTTTTGCAGTTGGGTTTTCCACTGGTGCCCATAAGGATGCTGTACCTGAAAGAGAGGCAGTGATTTCAGCCAAAGACATGCCTTTGCCAGGGAATGCCCACATCCATAGGTAGGGTCTTGCAGCAAAGAGACCAAGCTGCCTTGCTAATTGCGAACCAGCGTTAATTCTTGGAGCATCTTCAATAGCGTGTTTATTCATGTTTATTCGATATTATATCCCATCATGGATTCTGTGAAACTATTGATTACAGACCTTTTTCATCCTGTTTCAAACTTCAAAAAGAGATCTTGGTCGAATACATTACCCGGCTCTGCGTTGAAGAGCCGGACATGTTGCAATGCTCAAGAAATGGTGCTGAATCACATTCCCACGTTGCATTCACTGCATTTCAGATCTTCCAAAGTGTTCTTCCTGAATTCCACTTGGGCAGACAGCTTTCCTATGATTTCCTGCCATCTCAGGATGCAGCAAAAGGTCAGCTTTAACATGCTTGAACAGCCATCTTGTTCGGCCACAACCAGCCCTTTGCCACCAGCATTCTAAGCCATGGAGTAAGCCCAGTAGGCCATATTATGAATTTGCCCTAGATTATTGCAGGAATAAATTCGCTGAACATCACTGCATCTTAATTCTTTGAGGTATAGCATGGTGTCGTCGCGTGGCAACATTGAGGATGACAATATACAAGCTCTGTTTGCAGGACCTGGCGAAAAGGATTTGTTGTACAAGTAGTCCATGCAAAGGCGCGATGCAAGTGAAAGTCTGAGAGTCGCTCGCTGTTTGAAGCAAGACAATTCGATGTTTTGAGCCACTTTCTGCAGCGATGCGGAAACCCTCTCAAGCTCATGCGGTGCAGGGTTTCAAAAATATTCAAAACCAAAATGAAACTTTTCCTGAAAGTCAACGAGCTGCTCTTTGAACACATTCGTCCTGGAGGGTGTTGTTGAAGTGCAAGACATCGACGTCGCCGGCTTGATCCCAAGTGGAAATGTTTAAACAAGAGCAGGATGGATACTGTACGTGCAGGTAGTTCGTAATATGTCGCTATTTGCAGGAAAGGTTATGATCATCAAGCATTCAACCTAAGCGGAATGCCAGAGCCTTCACATTCTGCTTTGTTGAAACAGCCAAGTCGTGCAAAGCCAGGTGACTTGGAAGGGGCGAACGCCAGTTCTGCCCTATCAAGGGGCCGGGTATCTCAGGGCCTGTGGAGATCTGGCATACTCTGGCAGGGTCTTGGAATAGCCGCTTTGATACGGTTGATGCAAGACTTGTCCATGCTTAAGATCTCAAAGCATCAAAGTGTTTTGGATTGTTTTGGTCCAAAATTTGCGGAAACCTTGGAGAAAGCCAGAAAGCAAACTAGGAAATCCATCTCCCCAACTACTATATAGAGGATTATAGAGGGCCTACAATGGTTTGCCTAAAGGTTGATGAACAAAGGTCTAGAATTGCACTGGAAACATTGTAGACCTTTCTGCCCCCACAGTCGAGCCTTGGTAGTCCCTTTTCTTTTCCCCTCGGGTTTTTCGTTGCTTTTCATTCCAGGCCATTTGTGAAACCGTTACCATTCCAATGTTTAGATTTCAGATGATTTCAGTCATGCTGATCATGCTCTGGAGCCTGATGCCTGTGGCCAGCACAAGTCTTAAGCACATGTTTTTTTCCGATTCCTCTATCGTTTTTTAATCTTCGTGCTGCCCAAAACAGCAGCAAGTACAAACAAAAATGGACCGTTAGATTTCAATCAATCTATGGTTGTGGTTGCGTAACTTGAGAACCACTTTTGTGTTTGGTAGCTTTGATCACAAAGCGAAGGGCCACATCCCTGGGTCTAAAATGGCGTGGCGAAGATTTGATCAAATGGAAAGCTGTAGTTGTTGCACCGGTAGCTTCATGTTGGATCCTTCAAGCTTCACACCTAGTCAAAACTTTGAAGCAAGTGTCTTTCCCAACCTTTGTCATCCCTTATCCGCTTTGGCGTTTTGTCCGGAGTACGGAAACGGGTGTGCCGAGGTATTTCCGGTTTTCTGTCCAGAGGCGCGTACTGTTGGGATGCGACTGGGCCACCGGGCCAGGGCCATGGGGTCGTTGCCGTTTTCAATCATTTGAAATGGGGCCGATAAAAGACAATCTTCGGCCCGAAATCAGAACCCTAAGGTAGGTTAAACACGGCTTTCAAACCTTGTGACTGGCCCTATGGTCGTTCCATTTTGGACCCACTTTTGAAGGTTTAGAATTGGAAGCCTACGCCCCTGCTTAGTACTTACTGGCATAGCCGACCAAAGTCTGGGTCATGGCAGGATTTTAAAACATGTTACAACCTCAAGCCAAGCTGTCGATGGATGTAGATTGGCTCTACTCAGAGCCTCTACGTGGCCTTGCAAATGGGCCATGGAGTGTCGCTTCCTGTCCTTTTCATGTCAGGTGACATAGATGACCCAGACAAGGCGAAGGATGTTCCCTTTAGTAGGCGCGAATGTGGTTGGCCCAGAGATGTTAGATCGCAAACAAGACCAACAGCAAACTCAAACCAACGAGCTTCACATCTTTCAGCAGAGGGGCTGCATGGCTTATTGCCACGCACTACCCCCTCGCTTGCATAGGGATTCAGGGTCTTTCACAAACGCTCAGGTAAAAGGGGTGACTTGTGGCAGAACACAGCCATGGCTGTCTGTACAGTTGCCGTCCTGTTGGTGGCACAAACATCAGCCGTCCTTCGCCGCCAGGGTTTGCAGAAGGTATGTGAAACTTGGCAAGAACAGCTTGTTTTGCTCATTGCCTCCAAGCTCTTACAAAGCAATCTGGCGTATGTTTTCTTGGTTGTATTGACAGAGGCACATGTGTTCCACGTCTTTTCATTTCCTGGGCGACGCAACGGAAGTCCAGAATATATGAAAATCTATAGGCAGTGGATCATACACATGCATAATGAATCCTTATGGTGGATCCCGGCCAACCCACAAAGAATTCACGTGACGCAACCTCATGCTGCTCAAAACCGATCAAGCTGCCCTTTGTCGACCCAGAGATTCTCCTGGGGGCTCATGCGCCACACTTTGCGTTGTTTCCTTGCGCAGCTCTCACTTCACTTTGCCTAGGAACGACAGCACAGTTGAAGTGTACAAAGGACAGGGTGTTCATGTTTGTCGGGTGACCAATGACATTCACGCCACGCTCTATTTGTCGCGCATTTTGCAACGCTGTCATCATGTGTCATGAACATGCATCTCTTTGGCGACCAAGTGTAGAACATGTATTGTAAATTGTTTGGAGTATGTATACTTGGGCGCTTACACATCCATGCAGTGAGCATGATTATATTGCGGGCGCCGACCAAAGGGTTCCAACCAGGCATTTGAATTTCCGTTCAGCAAAAACCCTGAGCACCTTGCGCTTGCTGTTTCCAGCCACCCTATTTTACTGCGGTTTAATTCCTGTTGCCCTTCAATGCCGCGTTGGAGCCCACCTCCGTCCAGCTGTTAACGCAGGAATCGACGAAGGATGGCAACCAGCAATCATTGAGCAAGTCGAAGATTCCACTGAGTTTCTTGCAGCCCAAAGAGCATCAAAGAGCTATGTTATGTTTGTGTATGCTTGAAAAAAATGTTGTGAGTATTTGGATCCTTTTGCCGTTACCCAACATAAAATCAAGAGCGTTACCAAGAAGGTTTCTAATCTTGATTTCAGGGTGCCCCAGTGTTGCAACAGAGATCATGTGAGTAAGCCTACAATGTATTATGAGGGGTTGGATATTTGATCTTACAGATCAGCCACGGGGAATTGAGGCACCCTGTGCGTTTGATTGTATAGGCACTTTTCGCCTGAAAGGATTGTAGTTGATAATGCCAGAGGCTCTGATTTTGTGGGCTATGGCCATTGCTGTCCCTGGAATGTATTCACATACAGGCATGCAGCTGCATGCAGTACAAGAGGAAGATAAAGCACCAATGACTTTCCCGAACAGCTAAGGATAGCCCCGAACAGGGGCATGCATTTGGAAATTGTATAGGGATGGCTATTAATTTTTGGATTTTTTTGGGGGCCAGGTTTTGGATTTTTGTTGGGGATTCCTGGTTCTTTGCTTCTTTGCTTTTTCCGCCTTTTGCTTTTTCTGCTTTTCTGCCTCTCCGCTTTTTTGCTCGTCTGCTTTTTTGCTTTTCCGCTTTTTGCTTTTCCTGCTTCTCTGCTTGTCTGCTTCTTTGCTTTTCCGCTTGTTGCTTCTCCTGCTTCTCTGCTTTTCTGCTTCTATGCTTTTCCGCTTTCTGCTTTTCCTGCTTCTCTGCTTTTCTGCTTCTTTGCTTTTCCGCTTTTTGCTTTTCCTGCTTCTTTGCTTTTCTACTTCTTTGCTTTTCCGCTTTTCGCTTTTCCTGCTTCTACGCTTTTCTGCTTCACTGCTTTTGTGCCTTTCTACTTCTTTTTCTTTTTCTGCAGTCGTGCGTTTTTGCTGCTTTACTTCTTCCTGTTCCTCTGCTATCTCTTTGCTTTTCTTTTTCTTTTGCTTCATTCTCTCTTGTTTGTATCGTAAATGAAACCTAAAGATACCCTAAATGAAACCCAAACTGACACCCTAAATGAACTCTGATAAAACCCTAACGAAACCTTAATTGAAACCCTCAGAAACCTTATATGAAAGCATTCATATGAAACCCCAAATGACACCCGAAATGAAACCCTAAAGGACACCCTAAAGATACCCTAAATGACACCCTACATGAAACCATAATATATGACACCCTCAAGAAACCCTACATGAAACCATATATGAAACCCTGTATGAAACCCTATATGATACCCTAAATGAAACCCTAAATGAAACCCTCAAGAAACCCTAACCCTAAAGGCTACCCTAAAGATACCCGGAATGATACCCTAAATGATACCCTAAATGACAGGTTCAAGTTCCAAACTGTTGCAAATACAAGGCAAATGGTACCAGAGCACGAGCCAAAAAAAAAAAAAAACCTGACCCCAAGAAAACATTCAAAAACTATTCAACACCCATTGTATAGTCTCTCGAACAGGAAGACATAGCCCAAACAGCGTCATTTCTTTCTGCAAGTAAAAGCGTAGCCACGGTGTCAAGCAGCAAGGGGCTACGTCAATGTTTCTTTCTCCTGGAGGGGGTTGCCGTTTTAGTTGTAACTTACTATGTTCTTTATGCTTCCGTTGCAAACATGCAAACTGAAGAAACAACGGGACTTGCAAGAGCGGGATGAGAAAACCAAGGCAAAAAATAGCAGTATATTCGGTGCGTTTTGGTGCGTATGTGAAAGACAGGCCGAAAACGGCAATGCCTGCGAATGTGAATATACAGCGTTTTTGTTTGCTGTTTTCTTGATGTAGTGCTTGAAACATCGACATTCTCCGCAAATAGTACAAAGCGAAGGTTTTGGAAGCCAAGGGTGTTTATTGAGATGGACCAGAATTTTGATAGTGACACTTGATGCGTAGTAGTTGGCAATTTAGTACTGGTTATGTTTTGGTCTCTGGTTTGCAGCTTACTTTTTTTGGTTTTGAGGCCTCACCCTGCCTTTTGGTCGGGGAGATTGTTGCCCTTGACCTTTTTTCTTGGTGTTTCTTATGGGCGCATACTGTACACGCAAACCCGTAGCGCTTGAGCCTTTGTGATGGGTAGGGTCCTTTGCAAAGGCTCAATTTTGGTTCGCCAATTTTGGCCTATGGGAGGTTGCAGCAAAGGACTCCGGAAATTTAGAGACATAACATAACCATGCATGGGTCGGCCGACGTCTTCTTGAGCTGGATAGCAAAAACTTTTGTAGAGGATTGTAGAGGCAGTTTTTTTGTTGATTTCTTCCCTTTTGTATGTTGCAAATGGGAAAAACTTCGAGAGGTTCAAGATTGTGAGGTTTGCGTGGCAGGAGTGAAAGGGTTGGGCCTGGTCAAGTAGGCGTCTTTGGCTCAAGTGCTAAACTTTTGCAAGGTGCTTGAGTTCTTTTCCAAGCGAAGGGAATCAGAAGGGAGTGGTTGTATCTCCACCGAATGGGCATGTCCGTTTTGCTTACATGCACGGATGGTCTTAGGGTCAGCACGGTTTCAGTTCATTGAAGTGATCTGGCGCTCGAAGAATGTGTATGGGTTGACACGGCTGTGGGTTTCAACTTGGGTTTTGAAGAGAGTAGCTAGAAGAGCAGTTTGTTTAATCAAGCGGCAACAAGTAGTATGCATCGGTATCAAGTAGTCTAAATTGTTTTCTACTTTTTGATTTAATGCGGAAGTTGGTTGAGGTTGTCGTTCTTTGAACCACATCTTGCCATCTGAGCAATCGCTTCTATTTGCAAGAGTGTGCTGTAGTCTTTGGGTGGAAATATTTTCTGCTTTAAGCCCAGCATTCGGTCCCAAGTGCGGCGGGGCCTGCTCGAAAAAAACTAGGCAGGTTGAAGGCGTCGAAAAGATAGAACCAAGAGCAGTGTTGGAAAATGGGGTCAGAGAATGGAAAGAATGAAAACATTGTAAAAGGAGGTAGGCCTGAGGTAGGGCCCGCCTGGCCTTGTTTTGCAGTACTTTCAACAATAGCTCATTTCCGTTGCTCACAAGGATGCGAAAGGATGCTTTGAATCCATTGTCTTTCAGATGTTTTTGTTTAGTAAGGTATTGACAGACAGCAATCAACGTTGCAAAAGTAAAGCCGCATTTGACTCAGTAGAAGCATTCAGTTCGTGAAACATTTCTGTAAGGATAGTTTGTTTAAGAATATGTTGACTCTCGCGTGGGGAAGAAGGAATGGCGTTGTATTTTTTTGGTGCCCTTTGTTCTTTCCCCTGCGGGGTAGAGGATGAAGACGCTTGACTCCATTGTCTCGTTTTTGCGGCGCTTGAACGTTCTAAACGGGTCGCAAATTGCGCATTTTGGGGAGGGATTTTTCTGGGAGATAGACGTGGATGCATTTTGACGCAGGTTGCAGAAATATGAAAAAAATGTATTGGATACCATTTCTTTGCGCATGTTAGAATGCAATACGAAGCAAAGGTTTGTTCGCTGAACGATTTCAGAGGTCAATGCCCAAGAAATATAACGCGTGCGTCTCTTATTTGGGGGGAAGTTTGGTTGCAATCTTTTCCAGATATAAACAGTGCAAGGTGAAACCGAAGTGATCAGGAAACAGAACTTCAGGGAATGTTACAGTAATACTTTTGTTAGATTTCGTCAGCATATGATCAAATGGCTGATCGGTTCTGATGTTGTTGACAGGATGTGACACGGGAGTTTGCTTTCCCCCCTTCGCCTTTTCAGGTTCTTATAGCTTAGCTGCACATTCCCAGAGATGAATCTTTGGTTCCCAAACCATGTTTCTGAATCCAGGGCCTACCCTGAAGCAGGACCCTGACCAGAACTTTAAAGCAACTTGCTGCGTGCTTTTCTATTTCACCCGGGCATTTGCCTTAGCATCCTTTAAAATGTTGTGGTGCTTTGAGGTGCTTAATCATGAAGAAATTCTTTTCAGGGGAAACAGCCAAGGTACGTACGAGTCAGCAATAATTACATAATATTACATAGCTATTCGAGGCCATCACAATGATTCCATGACGTCCTGCGCGAGTAATTGTTTTGGGTCGGCGTTGTTCCATTCCCGTTCCCGTTTCGGTATTTCAGAAATTGCGCTGAAATGTTTGGTTGCAGAAGCGCTTTGTTGCCACCGGAAATTGATAGGTTTTCACCACGGGAAGTGACTATGGTCCAGGCGCGGCGGGCGTAGAGGAGCAGCACAGTACGAAATGATAGAAGAAAAACCGTTGAAATTTGGCTGATATCCATTGAATTCCATTGATATGTGATTATCTGAGATTTGATATGTGGCTTCAGAGGTGCGCTGATATCTTGTTCATGCGGGCATGCTGATCTTAATGGAAAGGCTAAGGTCAGATGCTTGAGATTTCGACTCTGGGTAGCGCCTTCACCGTCTGCCTATCAAAAACATTCGAAAACGATATTTATTTCTGATGCTACCTTCAATTTGAAAACATAGAACAAACAAATGCAAAAGTTCTTCCGGGATGTTACAGATGAATACAGATGATGTTTATTGACCCTCATGTGACTCATGCGTCAGGTCCGGCCAACTATCGGAGGTGATCCCGCACCTTGGCATATCTCACCATCGGTTGGCCGCAATTGCCTTGTCGCAAGAGGGCTGACCTGGATGCTCTTTACAGTTTGCCATCTACCATTGATGTTCCCAGCATCGTCAGGCCCTAGAGCCCTATAGGGTTAGAATGATCCTTCCAGAGCATCCCACCCCCACCCAAGCCATAGCAATTTGAATGGGGTCTTTTCTTAGTGGACACTTCCGCTCTTCAAGACTGATTTGTGTGTGTGCAGTATTGCTACTGATGCTGACCATAACGATGAAGATGAGGATGACGATGATTAAAATCATCATCAGATGACAACGATGGTTTTGATGTTTTTTCCGTTGCTACTAGTTCAGGGGTTTGCTAAAGTCTTCAATTGTTTGAAAGATGATGGGTCAAAAAGTTCACGCTTCAGGGTTTGGGGGTTTATTGCTGCGACCTGATTTTTTTGCGGCAGGAAGGATCCTCTATTCCTGGAGGCAGCACGTTGCTGCTATTTTCTTGCTTCTACCACTGCTCACTCATCCTAACATGGTTCCTGCTACTCACGCTGTCATGGGAATATGAAGCCTGCAGCTCTTACTTGGCAAAGGTGTTTGTCCAGACGTGCTTCATCCGAAACACGAAGGACGGGTGTCTAGTTTCAGGACTTGTAAAATGGATTTGACCACATGTCTTGACATCTAAAAAAAATCTACTCCCACCAAGAGGGAACTATCTACCCGACAGGTTGGTGCTCAAGTTTGAAAATGAAGAAAGGGAATCTTTCGCCTGAGTTTCTGTGAAGTTGCAGGACGACATGCTGCCGATTTAGCTTTAGTGTTGAACGCTTCACCACACGTAAAACGTGTCCCGTGCGAAGGCCTCTCCATGTTGTTTGATTACCATGTTTGTCAAGTATGTCAACATGTTTTTTTGTTCAATGCGGCAGCTGATTGCTTCTGGTGCGTCGGATTCCGGTTTTGTTTGCTTCAGCTCCTGGTGGCATGCAGAGGTGTAGACGCAGACGATTTGCTTAGCTTGTCCTAAACATGTCAAGGGCTTAGAGCACAAAGCGGCTCCGAAGTGTGTAGCAAAAGGGCGCTCTAAGCGAAGTGGCTCATGAAGTCATCAGAGTCGTATGTGGGTGAATGCGGGAAAGCGTGGTCCAGGGCACAGTCAAATCTTTTTGCAAGGTCTTTTTGGGGAATTCTGTATTTTCTGTTTTGGGCGATTTCTTTGGATGTGTGTTTCCCTGCTTCTCTGCTCGGCTCCCTGCTTCTCTGCTTTTCTGCTTCTTTGTTTCTCCGCTTTTCTCCTTTTTGCTTTTCTGCTTTTCTGCTTTTTCCTTCCTTCTTTGTCTTCTTTGTTTCTCTGCTTTTCCCTTTTGTTGCTTTCTCACTCACGCCTACATGAACCGCAAGAATCACTATGAAAATGAATCCATATGGGTTTCTTCGCGTATTTTTGTTAAATAGGAATTGTCTACTCATTTGTTGGAACCGGCTGGCGTTTTCTCGCTTTTTTGTGAATTTCATAATGACGACTTTATTGGGCCTACATGAACCCCCAAGGAGAATGAGACAAAGCGGTTGGAAGCCCAAATCGCAGGTCCAAGTGCCCAGAAAACTGCCTGTGATCACTGCTGTCATCTGTCTATCTATCTATCTATCTGTCTGTCTGTCTGTCTGTCTATGTATCTGTCCATGTGTCAATCTGTCTATCTATTTCAATATCCATCTATCTATCACCAATAATCATGACCACACCGAGACTAGTGCCAATTTTTTGCCGGATATTATGTATCCTTCCATGGCAAAAAACAGAAACTTCTTTATCCGTCAGTTTACGAAGCTAATGGGGATTCCAGGGATGGTATCGCCAACTAAGATATGGGCCAATGGCCAATGATTTAAACAGCCGATTTTGTCGCTATAATACCTTGAAGTTTCGGAATGCAATTGAAAAACAAAGCGATGCGAACCTTTTCTGCTGTAGCCGGTGATTGGTTGTACTTCCCTTTGGAAATCAGCTGAGACATGCTGAGACTAAGTCACCTGGGAGTGAAGACATGACCGTAAAAAAACCCACTGCAACCTGCAAAATTAAAAACGGAGGTGTAGATGCGCTGCTGACACAAGATTGGACGCTTTTTGTACCGGGCCAACGTTGTGGGTAAATCTTGTGATCAAGCCACAAATAAGTACATGCAATTTGCAGAAACCCGATAATGATACCCGTTCTATCCCTACATACCGATACGATCTACTTCCTGGAAAGAAATTAGGCGTGATTTTACCTGTACTTGGATCTCCGTCGGAAGCTATATGGTGCTATGCCGTGTTATTTTACTTTATTTAGATGGACAAACCAATTTATGATATTTCCTGGATTCCATAATAATACAGACCATTGACCCAACTATCCTATTATAATATTATTATACTATTATGGATACCATTATATTATTATACTATTATACTATTATATTATGATATTATCGTAATATTGTACTAATTTTCTATTTTTTTTAATTATATAATTATATTATCGTATTATTGTTTTAGTAATTTAGTATTTTAATATTTTAGTATTTTAAGATTTTAGCATTGTAGTATTTTGGCATAGTAGCATAACAATAAAGCAACATATTAGCATAGCAGCATAGTAGCATACCATTATTCCATTATATTATTATACCATTTTCTCATTACATTACTATTTTATTTTTCTATTATTCCATCATATTATGGTACTAGTATTTGATATTTTAATAATTTAGTATCCTCAAATTGTAGCATCTTATTATTTTAGTATTTTTATATTTTTGTATTGTAATATTTTAGCATGGCAGCAGAGCAGTATTGTAGTATGATAGCAAAGCAATATAGCAGTATAGTAGTGTAATACCATAGCATCATTCCATTATAATATCGTAATATTATATTATTGAAGCAAGATACCATTATATTATTATATCATTATATCCTCATACTAACATACCATTATACAATTATTCCATTATACCGTCATACAATC
>BGPT01001723.1:150120-160195 GCA_003297045.1 Symbiodinium sp. clade C Y103 | reverse complement strand
TAGCAGTAGCAGTAGCAGTAGCAGTAGCAGTAGCAGTAGCAGTAGTAGTAGTAGTAGTAGTAGTAGTAGTAGTAGTAGTTGTAGTAGTAGTAGTAGTAGGTCTATAACCCAAAAACCAATCATAGATATAGCATCATACATTAGCATACACCTAACATTTTAACTACCTGTAAACCACGGCACCTTGGGCTCTCGTTCCACATCTGCGACCTCCACGGGCTGCCCCACAATGCTCCTCGGATGAACCATGACTTGGTGGAGTCACAATTCGGGTCACGTTCTAAACATGGGAACATGTTGATGTGTCTGAAAATGGGGAGGGTACATACCCCAAAATGGCATTTGCATAGGGAAAATGATGATGAATCATTGAATTTTGGTGTTTTCCCATAATTGTCAGACAAACCCAGGGATGAAAATCATTACTTTTTTGCCTGGAAATGGACCATGATATGGGCCAAGGGTTGGATTAAAAAAAGCCATTGCTGACCTGGAGATTTTCCTGATGATGTGGTGACTTTCCAGCCAGCCAAATGGCTTCGTCTGAAAATAGGCTACCCCAAAAATCAATGGTTTGCCACCATATTTCCCATGAAAAATGATTATTTTGATGATATAGACAAACCTAAATAATCAAATAGTTCTTCCCTACTGAAATTGGACCTCTACAAGTCGGACTGTCGCAACCGGGTATTACTTGCTTCTGTCCCGGTGTTCTTGTGAAGGGAATTAGATTGTACGTGGTTATGAATCTCACTATACCCCCAATATAAATATCCCATTACATCATTACATCACCATTTTTCATGGTTGTTCATCTAACTTTTTGACCATGACACATATCAAGAGTTAGTAAGTCCCCATTCAGTGGTGTAATCCCATATATGAATGGGTTATAGCTATGGTTATTGACCAGTTACATATTGTGGAATGATCCTCCAAGTACCCTGTGGTTATTTAACCTAGCCATGGAAGCCATGGCAAATGGCCCATTTATAGATGAGAAATATGTGTTTTTTTCCTATGAAAAATGGTGGGTTTCCCATGGCTATGTTGAATAGCCAGAGGGCTGTCCCCAGCCCACATCTTCTCAGTGACGCTGGAGCCTTTGCAGTGGGCAAGGGCCACTGCTTCAGGGCGTCGTTGATCTGTTGGTATTCCCTGCATCGCCAGCAAAACGACGGCGCTGCAAAAGGCACCGGTGGTACTGTACCGGTGATGGTGGGTCAAGTTCACCAAAACCTGGTTTTCAAAGCTATTTATAGCTGGGATGGTCAAGAAATGCTAGTGAATCACCATCCAGAACGAGCAGTTTGTGTAGCAATCATGCCAGGAATACCCCCAAAAAATCATAGTTCTAGGCTATAAACCCATAGCCAGGAGCCCGAAGATGATGGCGTTCAGAAATGTGCATCCCATCGCAAGTGGTCGGTCAATGTGAGACCCAAACCTGAAAAAAAGTGGGATAATTTGACATACTTTAGCGGCTGGTGATGGTAGTCAACAGGATTGGAACAAACCAAGACATGGCAACAACGATCTATTAGTAATGCAGACCAGAATGCAAAACTCACCTGAATTCCCAAAACCTGTCGAAATTGAAGCAACTTTCAATGTGAAAAAGGTGCAAGATTGAAACCTGGAAATCCACAAAAAAAAGGGACTGTAAAACTAACGGCAAAAATAGGGCATTGATCCGTGTTGTTGTGTCCATCAGCTCCAACGTGATTGGAAAAACATAGTCCCAACAACTGCTGCAAGACTGCAGAGATAAGAAAAAACGAGAGGATGCAGGCAACAAATGAAAGTGAAGAAATATCAAATGCACCTAATCCAACTAACCCTGTACATAAGGTATACATCCAAATGCAAGTTAGTAACCCCCAGTTCCAAGTTGGTGTCTTATCCACCTAACTGTATCATATGTTATCATCACCTTGAACATCCTTAAGCCCTACTTCATCTATTTCCAAACCAACTTAGGTCGCAAAATCCAATGAGATCCCTTTGAATCACCACTTTTTGCAGATGGGATCATATGGGGGTTTCCTAAAATAGGGGTACCCCCAAATCATCCATTTTCAATCCGGATTTTCCATAACAAAAACCATCCAATTTTGGGTACCCCCATTTTAGGAAACCCCCATATATCATATACTGTAGGTAAAACCGCTGCACCAGCTGGCAGTCTGGGTCGGCAGGCCTGGTTGCTTGACATGGGAGGCACCAACACCACATGCAGCAGTCCAAACAGAAGCCGCTGAAATCTGGTGCTGCGATGCCAAACCTCTCGCGAAATGTCACAAAACCTCGGCTGAAAAGGTGGAAACTATGGTGAAATCAACAAAAAATTGGAGATATGAACCAGCAAAAGTCAGGATTGAATCAAGAGCACTTGGAGTTGAGCAGCAAGGCTTTTCAGCTCATGAATGGATATATGGTGGCTATCTATAGTTAGATGGGGTTATAAATCCAACTTACAGCTCTGGCAAACTGCTTGCAGATCACAAATCCAGACTCACTAATCACTAAGCTCAAGTGTTTGTCATTCTTTGGATGATTTCCTGACACAAAGTCACAAAGTACTACCAAAGACATGTATGGGGCTTGGTCCTTGTGATATTGCCAAACAATGCCGAGACTGGTTTGTTGGACATAATGTAAGTATATCAACATATCATCATCCAGGAATGGACTATTTGGATCGGCATTTCAACCAGTTGTTCACGAGAGGCGTTTCGTACTTAGTAGAGACATGAATGTACCTAAGAAGTTTCAGGCTACACCAAGTTAAGTTCCAAGATGTGTCTGGGCTATGAACCATCATCCACCATCAACTGGTACCGCTGAAACTTCCATGATGTGGTAAACCCCATGCCGTAAACCGTCGCAATGCTGGTGTAGATCATTGGGTATGCCCCCAACGTTGATCAATGGTTCTTGATGGGATTTACCACACAGTCACTTAGGCAACCACATGAGCCAATCCAAACAAAAAATGCCCTGGTCAACAGGGATTCATCCCAAATGAAATGGTAGACACCACGCCAACCAACAGGTGCAAACCAACAGGTGCCAACAAACAGGTGGCAAAAAGAGACTGGCTCACATAAGGGTTTGTCTGAAACCAGGGTACCCCCAAACCCCATGGTTTATCATGATTGTCCCCATTCTATTCCTCATGTTCAGACAAACCCATAGGCATCATCTTATCTGTAACTATACATACCAGCATATCAGCATCACTTTATATCAATTTTATCCTCCCCATTTTTGTTGGTGCTGCATCCCTGAGATATCCCCAAAAACATCAACCAACAGAAGGAACAGAAGGCGTTGCCAAGCGGCTGCCCATTCCAGAACCCGCACCACCTTCCTTGTTCACCCAGCCCAAACCTGCCGCCATCTCTGGCTCGATTTCACTGGGGATATCCAAAAAAGGGATGGTTTTTGCCATGTAACAAAAAGGAAAAAAGTAGAATCCTACCAAAATTCTGATAAATTACGTTTCGATCCTTTTCTTAAATTCATAAATGGTCAACTAGCCACTAACTGGGATGCAGCTTGCTAACGACAAGGCAAAATCCACTGCTTTATCAAAATCGTCTCCGCTACAGTAAACCATCTCAAAAAGGCCAGAAAAACTGTGGGCTCGTCAGCCAATTTGAGACAAACCTTGATTGCATGTCGTCGTCACAAACGACAGGTTTTTTCTGTGGGTCTCACGTTCTTAAAATTTGACACAACCTGGTCCGCAATTGGAAAAAACACACATGTTTGGGGTTTCCAACCAAATGGTAACACATTGGTATTTGGGTCTGGTACCCTAATGATGGTGAAGAAACTTGAAAGCCAACACTGATGAACATCTAATCATACTATCTTGGTGATTCATCCAGTTGTTAGATGTAACCAATGTTGTTTCAACAGATTAGATGGTTGAAAAACCGCATCTGTGGATTGTGGTCCCCTTTCAACTCAAGAATCCAAGGCAGCGACGTAGCTGCACCCACTGGTTAGTGTGTTCAATCCATTGAAATTAATCTAAAAACAGATATGTTTGTCGCTGTATTACCAATCTCACTGCAATTTTGATCTCACCATAAACCGAAGAGGTACCCTAGTTGCCTAGATAGAACCAATCTACCGATTTCCACCATTGAACAACACTTTGTAGGATTGAACAAAGTCAACAAGCCGAAACATGAGGACATGGTTGTGAGGCCATTGGAATTTGGCTTTGGAAATGGGGTACCAATAGACTACAAGATTGGTCATGTCTTAAATCAACTGTTTTGTTCTCATTGTTGTTTCGTCAAGAAGGGGAGATTTTCCAAAGGCCATGGACCGTGGATCCAGTCATTGTGAGGTCGTAACAACTCATGTAATCATCAACCAGCCATCATCAATTGTCAGATGATGGTTAGATGGGTAGACAGTTGATGATGCTTCGCTTTCATGATGGATAACCAATGATAATTGCTTAATGGGGGATAAAACCATCAGTTAAAACCCATGACATGATGGTTACATCCCCATTAACTAATAGCCAATAAGGATTTTTTGCTGAGTCCTTCCACTTGGAGCACCTGATGTGAGCGCTGCCAATACACATGGAGCGCAACATTCCTGACAGAAGGGTTTTGGATATGACCCATCCCATGAATCGGAAGCAGTTGGGAGTCAAGAAATTGCTGTTCTTTCCCCACCTACCAGGTGAGGGTCTCTAGATTTTAACAAAGGTTGCAAGTCCGTGTCCTTCTCCTTTTCCTTCTCCTCGTCTACTCCTCGTTGATTTTACCATCTCGTTGTGACTGCGGGCACCACTGGAGCCGAGCAAACTCGATGTCGCGAACTCCGGATGCATTGGGCCACTTCTGGAGCCGAACTCTATATGCCGAGGGGGCCCGAACACATGCCAGAGAGAATGTCAGATAGAATGCCAAACAGAATGTCAGATAGAATGCCGGACAGAATGCCATGGAATGTCAATGCCAAAAAGAATGTCAGAAAACAATTCAGAAGAGATGCCAGATAGAATGCCAGACTAGATGCCAGAAAGAATTTCAGAATTCAGAATAGATGCCAGAAAGGATGCCAGAAAGAAGGCCAGAAAGAATGTCAGAATATATACCAGAGTATGCCAGAATAGTTGCCAGATAGAATGCCAGAAAGTATGTCAGATAGGATGTAATAATATGTATATATATATATGCCATATTTACTTCCGGATGATATGTCAGAAACTATGTCAGAATACCGTGTCAGGGTGGGGATCCCTCGAAGAAAAATAACTTTGTTTTTGGTTGTTTGTTTTTTGCGTGTTTTGTTTAGGTATTCCCCGCCGTCTCAAACAAAAAATCATGTCTGAATGGACTAGCCAAAGTCAGTGGATGTGGCCACCACTATATTGAGATGATTTCACCAAATGCATAGATGCCATGGTGAAAACTGATATTTCATCAGGGATTGCTTACAATGGGTAGATTAAGCATGATAAACCCGTATTGACGGGGGGAGCATCCCCTTTAAAGTGAAATCAACCATGTTTTTCACCACTGCACATATAGTGTTTAAATATGTTCATGTTTGTTTACAATTCCTTGATCTTGATGCATCTGGTACATGGGCAGTAAAAACTTCAACTGTGGGGGCTCCACCCACGCTCAAAAATATAGTTTCTTCTGTGAAACGCAGTGCCCAGGAATTGTATCGGTCGTCCACATGCATACACCTGCCAGAATCAACATGAAACCAAAAAACTGCAGCCATATCATAATCAAGTGCGGACATATATCTTCCAAAATACTCCGTACCCCAGAACTTTGGGGGTTCCATGTTGCTGATGTTTAGGGGGTGTATAGTACATAAACCATGGGTTTTATTTTTGGTTTTTGGTGTTCCATCCCGTAATGGAAATCCTTATGCCTGGTTATATGGTATACGATTTTTTTTTAATGGATTGATGACCATCCCCCAGTATTGATATACGATACTCCTTTGACCATGGCAAATAAAACCACGATCAACATGTTGGTCATACCCACTAGTTCTGTAGAATTTACTGGAGCCCCCAATGATGGGGACCAACATTCCCATACTACTTCCGAATTTCTGCCATAAGAAAACCCAATAGTATGGACACATTATGGGAACGAAGGTCCCAGCATTGTGGGTCCACATAAATTTCCATGGATAACCAAAATCGCAATTTTTTATGGGGAAGTCAACTATCGGATAGTGCCCGGCCCCCGCCGGGGCGGAAATTTGAAAAGGTAACGCAGCTCTAAAAAATCGCAGGCCTACTAAAGGAACGTCTGTGAAATGCAGAAACACTGAAATGTTCAGGTTGTGAGTGCTGAGGTGCATCAACGGATGAGAACATGGTTGTGGCGATGCCAATGAAACTACATGACAGACTGAATGCACGACCCCGTGACTGAACCAACAAAACAATGAATCAATGAAACAACGACTCAAAGAATCAATGATGCAAGGAACCATCAATTCAATGAGTCAATGCGAATCAGTGAATCAACGAATCAATGAATCAGCGAATCATTTTGGCATTGAAGCAATGGATCAATGAATTAGTGAATCAGTCACCAAATCACTGAATCTGTCAAGCATGAATCAGTGAGTCAACGAAACAATTCAAGCAATGAACCAATGAATCCGTGAGTCAATCACCCAATCAAAGAAATCGGTGAGTCAATGAACCAATGAATCAATGAGTCAATGAATCGACGAATCAACGACTCAATGAACCTGTAAATCCATGATCGATGAACCTTTGAATGAACGAATGAGCGAATGGGTGGGTGGATGAATGAATGGGTGGATGGATGAGCGTTTTCTCTGAGCGGCGTCTTTTCTGGAATGCTTCTGCTCTGAGCTGCCTCCCTCTCTCAGCTACCTCTTTCGTAGCTTCTGCAGCCCAATTCTTCTCTTCGCGCAGCCAATACAGTGCGTTTGCAACCTCCAGCTGCAATCCCGCATAGCACAAGAATGACAAAGTGATCAGAAACTACCTTCAGCGAAGCTTTTACAATGCCTTTAGCAACTTTCAGCTGCACCTGCGCATAGCCGGAGCATCACAGCATCGCAAGTGCTTTGCTGCGCGCAGCCGTGCCAATGCGTTTTGTCACAGCCGGTTGTAAACCCGCAAGGCAAGAGCGCCACACCAAATCAACCAACGTTGGCGCAGCATCAACAGTACAAACTGCACCAGTCAAATCCGGGGCTGCTCAGGACCGTCACTTCTTTTGTGAAATCGAGCTCTCGCTACAGTCTCCTGCGCATTCTCCCGAACTCATCTTCCAAAAGTGCTCTGCAGCCCCCAATTTTTTACCATTTTGAAGTGCAAATCGAGCTCTCGCTATAGTCCTGTGCGCTTTGTGTCGACAACTTTCCCAGATTAAGGCCCGGACCCGGAAACACAGACCTTACTTGAGAGACCCCAGGAGCCGCCATACCCGTAAAAAAAAAACACAGGGTTTTGCGCCCGAGAGTGTTTCCACCCTTGAATTCACACGCTTCCGAAATGTTGCTCTCCTCTACTGCTCCCACACGCTGAATGCTCTTGCTAGCTCTGTGGTTGACATGATGACAGCACTGCCCCTAGACATTCGTCTGTGACTCGGAGGTTTTTGAACTAAACATCCTTTGATAAATGGCAATTTTCCAAAACTATGTTAGTTTACAAGAAGGTAATCGTTAACCCCAACTGCACTTCCATTGCTACGAGTTCTACAGACCACAAAAGGACTGGCCCAAGATTCCAACTGGGTCAAGAAGACGCATCCACAGCAGCCGGTGAAGAATCTCAGCCCAGTACGAGAGATCTTCGGGCGTTTGTTGTCTGGCAATATGGGGGTTTCCATAAATGGGTGGTACCCCAAAATAGTTGGTTTGCAATAGAAAATCCTACTAAAATGGATGATTTAGGAATACCACCATTTTTGGGAAACCTCCATATATATCCACCTCTTTTGTTTGCATTCTATTTGAATGCTTCTTAAAATTTCAAAATATTTAAAACTTGCACTGGACCACTCTGAGCCATGTTTCGTATACTGACATAGGAATGGCTCAAAACTATTCAGCCCTCCAAATGGATGGACAAAACATCGAACATTTCCAATTTTGGTCTATTGTGCTCTGTTTTAGGATAGTGTAGCGAACCATGCCCATGCAATCTATATACCATTGCTAGGTTTTTACTTCCCCACTTTAGTTCTTGTTTGATATCCCATGGTTGGTGGTTTGATTTTGTTTCAATCATGATGTATCAGTCCATTGAGGATAGTATAGTTCATTGTCATCCGAATGGAAAATGTTTTTTCGAGCATTTGAAACCACCAACTGTTTATGCGATGATATATCCTCAACAGTTTCCATACGCCAACAATTGAAAGCTTTGAAAGCCACCACTTGGAGGATCATGTGTCCCTCAATTCTGGTGATTGGTCCCCAATTCCTCGCTCCCTGGTTCACCAATCCCACACTCAAACACATCTGTTGCACATTGGTTCCAGTAACCCACTACATGTTGCTGCTTCTATCCCCATGTTTAAATGATGAAATACCAGTACTACCTCACAGACACAAACCAATTTCGATTCGCATGGTGGTCCTCTAAGTGCCCATGTGTCGGTTCTTGCAAGCTAGATATCCCAAGAAAACCTGCTGGAAACCGAGTTAGTTCACCCAGCTTATGTAGTGAATTGCAATAATGATATTGATATCTCAACATCATTCCATAATTTATAGAATCTTGCTAAATGCTGCAATGCTAGTTTGAAGAACTTACCATATGGGTTTGTCTGAAAACGGACTTACAACAATATTCCAATGGATTATTCTCATGTTTCCGTAAAATGGCTATTTGGGGGTTTACACCATTTTCACACCCAAAAATCTGATTGTTGGGTTGCATATCCCATTATACCCTCATTACATCTCCATTATATCCCCACAATCTCTCCATTTATGTCAACCCCTGATTAATAGACCATGGTTTATTAATTAGGGGTGGTAATCCCCAAATCGTCATAATCTACTACTTAATGGTACCCCCCGAATTAAACAGCCGTTTGGGGTTTATTAATCCAGGGTTGACATTATATCCCCATATTGACTGAGTTCCCACGATTTGATTCCGCCACTGCGACCAGCTGTGACTGCCTTTATCACTGAGCCACTGCCAGCCATGGCATCCCTGGCGGTTTCGACGGACCATGGCTATCAGTTAGGCTATCCCTGCAAACATGGCTCATTTTTTGATATAAATCGCCAGTACAATGGGGATATGTCATTTGGATTTTTTTGGGGGGCAATGGTGGGACAAGTATCATTCCCCACAACTTTGTGTGGGGTTCTTGTTTTTTGCTTTGCACCTCCCGCCTCCGCCGCCTCCGCCGCCTCCGCCTCCGCCTCCGCCTCCCGCCGCCTCCGCCTCCACACACAACATTGTCACACACACAACTCTCACACACACAACATTGTCACACACAACTTTCACACACACAACATTGTCACACACAACTCTTTCACACACAACATTGTCACACACAACTTTGTCACACACAACTTCGTCACACACAACTCTTTCACACACAACATTGTCACACACAACTTTGTCACACACAACTTCGTCACACACAACTCTTTCACACACAACATTGTCACACACAACTCTCACACAAACAACATTGTCACATACAACTCTCACACATACAACATTGTCACACACAACTCTCACACATACAACATTCTCACATACAACTCTCACACATACAACATTGTCACACACACAACTCTCACACACACAACATTGTCACACACAACTCTCACACACACAACATTGTCACACACAACTCTCACACACGCACAACATTGTCACACACAACTCTCACACACACAACATTGTCACACACAACTCTTTCACACACAACCTTGTCACACACAACTCTCTCACACAACTCTCACACATACAACATTCTCACATACAACTCTCACACATACAACATTGTCACACACAACTCTTTCACACACAACATTGTCACACACAACT
>BGPT01001723.1:53807-136548 GCA_003297045.1 Symbiodinium sp. clade C Y103 | reverse complement strand
TCACGAACTCGAAAAAAAAACTTTCGCGAGGGTTTCCAACGTAACATGAACGGCTTTCGCAATTAAAACTCTTTACAAGGACCTTTAGATCGACTGCCACCTATTGAATGCTGTATAGGAAGGAAACAAAACACCTGTGTTTGCTGGGTTGGTATCTATCAAAAAAACTGGTCTATCTAAAATCGCAATTTTGCTGGTTGAAAAATATGTTTTATGTTGGCTGTGTTGTTTTGTATGGGCTAAATACACCGTTTATTTTTGATTATTCATTCCGCCACACTAATTAAATTCATGGGTTCAGAGACAGCTAAAACATGTTAAATCCCACCTTTTTGTTGACTACTTCTATAGATCATGATAAATCTCAATGTTGATGGCTTGAATTCGGGTTTCTCTTCATTTGAATCCAGAGTTTTCATGGTTTGCCAGCATTTGTAGATCATTTTCCTGAGGTTTCCCTATGTGTTTTACACAATGTTATTGTATGCTTACCTGACAAAATCCCCACGATCTTCCTCGATGTCCGTGGTTTCGAAGAGGCTGGGAGACACAGCGGATGGCAACGACTCGCGAGGAATGGGAGAAGTCACCTGCAGCGATGGGAGGCATTGCTTCGTTTCTATCTCATACCATTTGATGTGCTAAACTCATGAATGTGGTAGTTCCATTTGATGTGTTAAACCCAAAAATAAACATCCCCAATAGAGGTTGATTATAGGGTATACCCCTACTTGGTATGATGTAGAATGACCCCCCCATGTTGTTGATTCATGGGGTTCATAATTGGGTGTACCACATCATAAGATCTATGATTTAGCAGCCCCGGGAAAGATAGAAACCTCATTCGTCACTATGTTAGTGGGCTTTTACTTGTTACTTTTCTATCCATATTTTTTTGGGGTTGCCATATTCAATATTTTAGGTTTAATTGGTAAGTTTGTCTCATACAGTCTCATGCCATGAAAAAACAAAATCATATACAATGTTGTCTTGACTATCTTAATGTATTAAGGATAGTACCAGACCAGATATTTTCCAGGCGACCAAGAGATATGAACGAGAAAAATGCGAATATCAAGAATATAAATGTCAATATCGAAAGGATCTAGGGCATATCAAAAGGATAGAGGCAGACTGGGAATCTGCGAAAGCATTTTCAGCAGCATGTAGGGAAAATCACAGGGGATACACATGGAACGTCATACCAGCAGCATTGGGGACATGAGCCAAAGAGGATGAGGATAGGGATGATGACAAACATTAGGATATAACTGAGGATTGCTTTACCAACTGGAGATAGCAACCAACAAGAGTTGGCTGATCACCAGGGGTTTGTACTTTGCGAAGGGAAGAAAACGACCCAAAAAACATATAAAAAAACTAGTCAAACAAAACCTGTTTGAAGATTTGAAACCGCCACGCCAAACGTAACCAAATATTCCATGGCTGGAAACTTGTATAGGCCTACAATCTTGTTGCGTCTGGGAATTGGTTATCTTTACAATTCTTTACAAGACAACTCGCACCTGTCAAAACTGCTCTGCCTGGTGGCTTCAACTCATCCCTAGAATCAAAGTGGGATCATTCGCCCAGGTAGGATGATAAATTCCAAAACAACGTGAGCACAGGTTGAAAATCTGAATTATGTTCAGTAACTTTGATTTTTGATGCTGATGAAACCACTTTCCGACCAGGAACAAACAGCAATTAGTGGGAATGGCTTGGAGGAACAATATACTGTCAGCTTTCCTAGAAATCGGGGTAAACTATTCACAAACCTGAAACAAGTCATTCTTGGCACGATTCTTCGTATTCATCCAGGTCTAATCCCATCAATTTATTTTGAATCCCACTAATTCTTCAATGGTTTCAAACCACCATGTGATTTCCATTGATTTCCCACATTTTGAAGGTCAAAGCACCACTGTTCTATGGAAATTTCGACGAATCTCACGCCGCCTCCAGAGGTTCCACCAGTTCCGGAGCTCGTGGAGCTCGGTGAGGCACCAGCGCCACCGGTGCCACTGGGCCCCGGGGCGGCGTTGTCTCACGGCGGATGGCGCCGGTTGCACCGGGCTTGGGCCAAGGCTTGGGCAAGTCATGGCCGAAGGTGTCGATGTACCTGGACCGAGGACACCGAGGACAGCGAGGGTCACTGCTATACCCGTAACGGTGTCATCCAACATGGCTCGAAAATCTCCCATATTTTGAAGGTGTATGGCTGGGAGAATCATCTATAAATGAGGAATCGCCATCATATTTCTTTTAATTGGGAGTTTTTGGGCTATTTCCGGTCTGTAAAAAAAATGACATGCTTGGGAAAACAAACCAACTTGGCATCCATGGTAGAAGGTTAAGCAAAATGTAAACTGATGAAAATTACCAAGAATCTTGCTGATGTCGGGCGGGTGAAGACAAAGTGTTTTCTAGATTCTCGTATATCATTGTATTCATTTTCTTGCGGGGGACCAACTTGCCTTAAACCAACCCGCTTGTCAGGGACCATAAACCCAGAATGCGCGGAGCATCAAATAGTTCTCCAAATTCTGCCACGGGCTTCCGTTCTATGTAATTGGGACTCTAATATCTTCACCGACCCATCATGTTTTAAGAACCCTCTGTAATCTTCTGTATACATTTTTTCACAAGAACAAAGACACAACTGGTATCAACTGGTCATGTCATTGGGGAAAAAAACAAACAGAACGCATGCCTGAGCCAAAAAAAGCAACACATCTAGAGGCCGACTGCCCAGTCTCAAGGGGTCAAGATGCATTGGTGTCTTTTGTTTCGCTGTTCCCAAGCTCATACGCCACGTGCCAAAAAAAAACATTAGTTTTCCGCAGGTGCAAACATGGTAGTTACTGTAAAACAAACAACTACCTCTTCAGGGTCTCGGTTGATCTTTTCTCCTGGCGTAAAATGGAGGTTTCCTAAAATAGGGGTACCTCCAAATCATCCATTTTAATAGGATTTTCCATTATAAACCATCCATTTTTGGGTACCCCCATTTTAGGAAATCTCCAAATGCCACCTGACGTCAAGCCCAGCTGCGGAACCAAGGGATCCGTCTTTCCCTGCCATCGCCGTGCCATGGCTACGCGGCCGCGGCAAGGTACCGAGGATGGGCGCCCAGCTGCGAGGATGGAGCGTCAGAGAAGCACTTCTTCACAATGGAACATGTGTTGCAAACCGATGAGTCTTACTGTTATAGTTTCGGCTCCCAACAAGTTTCATCCACAAACATCCATGGTTCAACGACCTAACATTGATGTTCTGCGCCGTGCAATGGGGAAAAGGGAAACAATGGAAAAACAAAATGAAGAACCCTGCAAAGCCAACACCCACCACGCGTACTTGCTGGTGCTGATGCCACTTTACAATCGACATTGATTTATCCTTGAAAGAATTACAAAAAATACGACATATCAAAAATGGGAACGGGTCCAAAAAAGATATAAGCCCCCAGAGGACTACTGATGCTGCTCATTTTTGTTCATCCAATTTTAGAGGTATCCACTTTCGACTCCATAACTTTGAACATCCACTGTATTCAATAAAGTGAAAAACAGCAACCGTGTTGATCAGCTAGGGAACTATAAATCCTTGGATGACATGATGGCCCAAATCCAAGAGTGTGACATACCCTTTCAATAATTTTTCGCCAAGCCCAGACCTCGCCTGCGCTTCCCGTTGCAACTCCTGTACCTTGACCTGTCAAAAACTGTCAAAGAATTCCGGGGGAAGGAAAGTTGCAGGAAAGTCCACTTGTTAATGAAAACAAACAAACAAACAACCAACCAACCAACCAAACAAACAACCAACCAAGCAACCAACCAACCAAACAAACAAACAAACAAAATGTGGTGTCCCTTTATCCTGGCCTGGTTGGTTCATAGGGATTTTATGAGGGCTTTCCCCAATGGATTGCGATCATCACCCATATCCTGGTAAGTATATTCCCAATCATCAAACAAGAGGGGTCCTGAACACTGCTTCTCTTCCACCAACGGAATGAAACTTGTTGACCAAATGTTGGGAACTCTGGCAAAAAAATATGACTGCACTCAACAAAGAAAGGCGCGTTAGGAAGAAGGGATGGTCAAAACAAAACGAGAACACTTGGGTATCACCGGGAAAATGTTTCGACCCACTTTGGTGGGGAAAACAAACACATGAAGTTGTGATACCGTACCTTGTATAAACACAACAACGATGATAATCGACATGCAGCTATCTATAGGTGTGCGGAAACATATCGACTTTCGAAGTACGAATGTCCATGATCCACACAAGCTTGGGATAGGAACAAATAACAACAGAAGGCACCATGTAAGTTAGACTCTTTCTGTATCATGTCCAGTTCTATCAGAAAACAAGAAAGCATCCCATTCCCATTCCCCAAGCCTCCATCTTGCGGACATGATTCTGCTGCTGGACATTCTTGTCCTGAATCAATCCCATGCGCCGTGACGACGACAATCACCCAAGGTCTTTAAACCCCTCATGTCCCTAAGACTGGAAGCCACAATTGCTGGGTTGATATCCACACTTTTTTTTGTCTGTATCCTCAGTTCTCATGGCAAGGTCTAACACAAAACATTCGCCTTCGTAGTTTAGCACTTGAAGTCAAATCATCTTCAATCCTCATGTGGTCGGGTGTGTTTGAAAACGGCTAGTAAGCGGCTAGTATACTCCTAAATTATGGCCAATATTCTGAAAAAGATGATGATAAACTATCGGATTCAGGTACATGCACATGTTTCTATAAACATCTTCAATCCCCATGTTTCTGGGTAATTTGTAATAATATCATATATCAAATATACTATTTCGCTCATCTGACAAAAGGCCCCTTTGGGATAGTTGCAATACCCCTGTCATCCTAACCAGCCAGTGAGGTCGCAGCGAGGTCATCTCCATCGACCGAAAAGTCACCTCCCTGAGCCCATGACTGATTGATGTTGCACTCTTTGGGCCTGGCGCTGATCTGGATCTTGCTGGGAGAAAAACTCACCAAGCTGAGAAAAAATGATCTGTTTCGGGTCCGTGACAATGAATTCTAAGGGATTTTTGTTAAAGGAGATTCTGTTGAGTCGTCAAATCATCACCAGGAATAAAAACGGAATAATCACCCCATCTATTTGGATGGGTTGCTGTCTTTTGGCATTTAAGGTTTGTTCAGCAGCTTTATAAAAATCAAAAGGTTTGCGATTTACATTACTGTAAGTATAACTTGCATATCCCACATCAAATGATGATTGGGTGACATACTCCAGTTTCGTCCCCTTCCCACATATGTATGGTCGTTGGTCGGCAAAACAAACATCTTGTGTGAGGATGTTTGAGGTGTGGCTGGTGATTTGGCATCATGGTTTTAGACCCGCGCATCACTGAATTAGGGTCATCCTTCCTCGAACATGGCCGTTGAACCCGAAATCATTGGATTTGTCTCCAGGTCGGATCAGGTCGGCATGTTGGGGATCATCCTCCCCGTGTTGTTGTCCCATTTCGTATTACTTCAACATCTTCAGTTATGGCAAGAAAGGATCTCCTTTACCCCACCAACACTCCTACAGTTAAAGCAGTTGAAGATGTTAAAGCCCTTTTGGCGGCTATTTTTATGGCTCAAAAGCTCTTTACCAGTTCCACATGATTGTAGGTTATAAAAAGTGAAAAATGGGGTTGTCATTCTATATAAATGGGTTTAGAATTGACTTAATGCCTGGTATTTTGGGCCAACACTGGCCATGGCAGCACCTGCAGTGCTCGTTCCATCTCAGATTGGAATTGCTCGTGATGATCCTGGCACGTTCTATCACCAGCCTTGGCTGGATGCAAACGTCGCGACATATCAAGGGCTGGACACAACACCGTCATCTAATCATCACTGCGTCGCCACTTGGATTCACCAAGCTGGAAAACACCACAGCCATGATTCTAGCCATTGTGCAACCCAAAAACCTTTGATCAAATGCGTTGGTTAAGTAAAAAAAAAAGGCGTGTCGAAGACCAAGTAGGTTCCCTATTGATGCAAACCATCAATTGGGGAACTATTGGGGCCTAAAACTACGTGGGACACACCCAAAGTCCCCATCATCTTCGTATCGTTCTTGGCAGCATATGTAGATACACAATGTCAATGGGGTTCCAACCATACATGCTTTTTGGATCTTGTCGGCTGGTAAACTAAATAAATCCACATAAATCGACAAAGAATGAAACCACCTTCTAAATTTTCCTCCCGGTGAAACCATCATTTGTAATTCATGTATTTTCTATGCTTGAAATCTCCCAACAGCTTTCAACACTTTGGCAACAGCCAACAAGCAAAATCCTTTGACTCACAAGGCTTCAACAAAGCGTCCTCCAACGTCCTGGAATGGTGATCATCCTTGTCCTCCAGCGGCCATGATATGATCGGTCGCATCATCTCCGATGTGCATACAGTTGCATCATTTTTGTATCATGTTTCAATTCCTTGCATCCAATATGTCAAAGTTCTTGATCCACAGAACATCTCAAACACATCTGCGGAGTCAGATGCCCAGCCCGTACAGTCGAGAGTTGTGTGAACATGCCCCTTCCAACAAAATGTCATTCCAACAGATCTCGAAGAGCAACGCAGCCCTTGACCACACCATGCCAGACCTGAACAATCTGACGTGCCAGATCCAAGGTGGATTGATGGTGAGCCTGCTGTTCCTGCGGTGACTTTGCTCGTGGGGCTTGTTTGAACCCATTGAAGCGGGGAATTCAAACAAACAAGCGTGGACATGAAATCAAACCACATGTTTTAGGAACAACAAAGAAAGATTTTGAGAATAAAACTTGGTCTTTACCAGCACAAGCTGGGATGTGACCGGATGTGACGAACAAACCTTTGGTTTTGATCAACCAAGATGCAAATAGCGGCAACCATGGGGACTGCTGCATGTTTTAATGTCAGTGGACAATGGTCAACAATAATACATGGTATCAGCCATTGTTCTCGGACACCAAAAAGAAACAGGTCTTGTCCGTTTTGCTTTTAGAAAACATCTGCCCTTTTCCAGAGCATGCATCCATCGACTTTGGTGTGTCCAAACAGTACCAGTTTCCCTTTGCGAAAAATATACAGTCTTTTTGTCGATTCTGGATAGCCAACCAAAACATTTTGGAGGGAACAAACGCCACAATAAAGATCAAAGAAGTCCTGCATAGCTCGTTCCATCTCAACTTCATGTCCGGCAAGTTGCTCCTGCACGCAGGCGAGAACAAAGGAGAAACCCATCATGGAGACACATATATTTGAGGGCGCACTTCGAATGAGATTTGAATATACAACCATTGCTATGGGGCTTATGTCCCAACTTATGAGGGTATACTTACACCATGGTTGTCTGTTACTAACCCTCAATGACTACGTGCATGCCAAAGTCGGTGACCAACACAGTTTGCGCCCCTGTAGCGATGGTGCCAGCATGCTGTCGAGCCCTCTCTCCGAAGTGGTCAAGACCATTCAGAACCCAGCACCGCTTGATTGGCATATGATGGGTGTGCCCGAAAACAGTATATGATGGGTGTGGCTGAAAACGGGATGTTCTGGTATACCGGTATACCGGCAAAATTGTCATTGATGATAACCCGGTGGATTTGGTGATAAATCATCAAAAGTCCAACATCTTCAAGCAAAAACAACACCATAAATCATAAAACAAACGGGGGGCCATCACTACACACCACCAGCCCACTTGATACCAGTAATCCTGGTAGGAGCGAATGGGGGGCAAGGCATGCAAAGGTACGGATTTCACGCTACTCCAGAATCCAGAAGCAAAACAAAAACACTGGCAGTCACCATGGTAGCGGCGCGTCCAAACATGATCAAGTCTCCAACCTTTTGCTTGTCCTACAAAACAGCATAATTTTCCAAGTTGGTGGTCTTCAACCATCCCTAACATCATGACCATGTCAGTTGGAATAATTAATCAATATCCCACATATCCACATAAACAACTACAACGAGAGAAAGCTGTCTTGAACGCTGAGTTTCGCAAACTATAGGAAAGACCCACAAGCTCAGCTTCGCACTTGCACCGCTCGTTCCAGCTCTGCTTTGTGTTGAGTTTGCTGCTCCTGGAATATCAAGAAAAATAAACACGCCCTCTTGCAAAACGGAAAACAATTAATGTGGGTAAAACAATTGGAATGTATTCTTACGAGTTTTGTTTTAAGACTTTTTTCCTGAACATGCGGTCAGTACTCTCAATTCCGCTGCTTTATCGTGTCCATTTTCGGCAATCCTCTATATATACAGTTGTGGCCCCTAACAGATATGAATGCGGTTGTAACTCCTGTATTTGAAATTGTATATCAATATATCAATATAGATCATGTGAATGAGGTTATAAGCCAATGATAACGTTAAGGGGCCTCTTTTTGGACCCCGAAGCTGCCACTACCATGAAACCCAAGGACTCCTGTAGCACCTGGAACGCAAGCTCCAATTCAGACCTGTGTTGAGCACGCTGTTCCTGACCAGGGCTTTTGGGTTTCCCAAAAGGTCACACCTTCGAAAATTCAGCTGGATATTCAGCAGGACCGGAAAGGCCGGGAAATGGTGTACCAAGTGGGCCAGTAGAGATTTTGAGAGTGCGGTCGCAGCTGGTTTTTGTTGTAATTTCTCCCGAAATGGGCCAATACTGAGCAATGCCAATATATTTTTTTCTGTAGCTGCAGCGGAATTTCTGCAACACATATCGCAACGGTGACGTTGTGTTGCCTATGCCTTCTCAATAGCAGAAAGCTGCGTTGTTCCGGTGATCCAGCCTCCAACACTTGATTGAAGAGGTGTTCATGCTCAGCACGTTGCTCCTAAAGTTCTCACTGGATAAGTTCGACCAAAGACACACAGCAACTTCAATGGGAAGTGCCTGACTAGAAACACAAAAGCTTTTGCTCCTCCAAGGCATTTGCAAAATGTTCTTCTCTGTCCTGGCAGGTTTGTAAACATATCCCATGTGAAAAAAAACACAAAGAACTACGTGTGTGGTTTTTTACCTCTCCGGGTCCTCAAACCACATTCATGTGCTCTGAAAAGGCACAAAATCACACATCTGATCTTGACTTTAGCAAAACTATGTTTGAGCAACAGCACAGCTGCGTCCTGCATAACCTGAAGTGCCAGCTCCAATGCAGACTTATGCTGAGCACGCTGTTCCTGTTCATGGCGACATGTCCACGCATGTCGGATGTTTCCAGCTGTTGGGTGTCCATCTCTGTTAGGCCCAGCCTCTAATGCTTGATTGAAGATTTGTTCATGTTCAACACGTTGCTCCTGAAGTTCTCAGCCAGATACCGGCAAAACCATGACAAGGGGCTGTAGACTCACCGCTCCTCCAAAGCATTTGCGCAATGTTCTTCTCTGTCCTTGCAGGATTGACCACAGGCGAACAACGTGAACATGCAATGCTTATGTTTACTGAAGTTTCCCGCTCTTCAAAGCACATCCATATCACGCTTCATGCGCAACCACATAACAACTCGAACCAGCTGCTCTTGTGTGGTTTCCACAAGCCCTGTCACAAGAACATCCAGCTTTGTGGATGCGGTGTACAGACCCCGAAGATATACCCCCAAAGGACACTAAACACCAAAAAAATGACAACTGCTAATGGGAAGCTTAAAATTTAATCCCAAATCATTTACCCCCAAAAAACTATGTTGCAGTAAAAAGAGCAACAAATTTACTGGGTCCACGTTCCATTGACTTGAGACCAGGGGCAATTATAGATGAACAATATCAGAACACATGGTAAGACACCTGAAAAATGTTTGATGAATGAAAAGTACCATATTTCACTCTGAATATCCTTATAAGATATCAAGCGTATTAAAACCCCCGGAAAAAGAGCACCAATCAACCGTCATGTATCACCTATGTCCCAATATCCGTGATTGCTTAAAAAAAAGAAGACCATTCTATTGGGTCTTGAAACCCGCAAAATAGTGTTACAAACACTATGTTTGACAGCCAAGCAGCCAAGGTCTTTGAGACTCATCCAGATATCCAAGTATTTTCTCCATGATATGTTCATAAACATCATTCCGCTCGGGTCATTGACATTGCTCACTTCACCAGCTTGGAACCTTCGGCCATGTGGGGGTGGTTCCCTTACCAACCATCATTCACACTGACGTCGCGATAGTCCACTCAGACTTGTTGATCGTTACTTCCGCATCATAAACCCCTTGTGGTTCAATTGGTTTCCTTTGATGGCTTAATCAACAAAACTCCTCTCCCATTTATATTCCCTTCTATTGAATTTGCCTATTAAATCACCTTTCTACTGTCATTTTTCCAGCTAAATCACCAGCTAAGTTGGCTAATTCCTCTTTTAGCGTCCGGCAATTTACCGTGGTCTGATAGGCAAAGCGACAACTCATCTATAAATTGGCCAGTTTCCATAGCCAGCTTAAATTACTGGATGATACATAGCCTTAAGGCTATGTTTGTAACTAAATTCACAACCATACAAGTTCCAGAATATCACACATACCATTTTTTTGGTATACTGTACTAGTACAGCAATTCATATTTTTGATTTGCTCTCATCCCCCAGTTGATATAAATAGCTTTATCGCCATGGAACATCACCATGCTTGTTGGTATTGCAGGGATAAATCCTCCAGTTTCATGAGGTATACCCCGAACTATATTTCGAAAGAAATCAGGTTGTATCCAATACCAAATCCCTACAGAGTTAAAGCCCCTAACAGTTACACCTGGCTAACAACCTCATTTAAGCGATATAAAAGCTTAAGTCTTAAGGACAAAAAACCTTAAGTCTTAAGGACAAAGATCGAGAATTGTCACTCCAATACCAAATTCCTATGAACTCTGAAATTGAACTATGACTGGTTACAGTAACTGATTAAACTGATAGAGGAACTGATATAGCCAATATAAAAACACAAGTAAATAATGATTAACTAACCTACTTATCCCACTGATGACTGGAAACCATGGATAAAACCTACTTACAAAGTGGGGTGAGACAGCAAGTACAGTTACAACTAGCTTACAATCTCATTTAATTAAGTGATTTAGTTGACCTTAGTCATAGGAGTTTCTTCATCCCATTGAAATTGTTTTCATGGCCATAATCATCTACAAATCCCACTAAATCCCTACTTTTCTTGGTTAAATTACACTTTTCCTATGGCTTTCCTATGGCTTTCCCCATGCTTCTTGGTTCCCCAAAAAATGGCGGGCAATCCGGCGCTCTCCTTCATCACCTGCAGCGCCAGCTCTAAGGCCTGCCGCTGCTGCTGTAGCTCCTCCTGAAGCTCTCCGAAGTTGCATTGGAACATGTGGGAAATCATGGGAAATCATGTGATAAAATGGGGGACCAATAAAAATACGATATGGGAAACTGGTTGGAAAAGGATTCAGATAAGACCTTGCCAAACGTTGTGAAATGCCAAATATAGTGGAAACAAGAAAATTCTGAACCCGCAAGAGTGAGAAACATGGGGGTTAGCCTGCAAACACAATGGTATATCGGACAGGCACCAACCACGTATTGATGGATGTCACAATCAAAATCCCGTGGGAATCGCATATGGTAACTGGTTATTTTCCAGGCGCCTAACTGTTGTTGGGCTCATGCACGGTGTGTAGAATATTCAGAACCAAACATGAAGGTACAAAGGCTGAATTTTTGGCAAAGCCGATTGGTATTGCTCAGTTTCAAACTCCAAAGCATCCGACATGTGGTCCACTTTTGATCCATGCCCTGAAGCAAAACATCAAACACCAACGGAACATTGCCCGTGTTGGGGATGGGTGTCCTGTTGAAACAAGGGACTTCCCATTCCCAACATGCAACCTGATCCAATCCCCCCCAGAACACCATGCACTAAATGGCACCAAAGACCCAAAAAGTGTGTAAATCCCACACGAAACCCTGGCTTTTAGGGGGTGTTGAAAGGGATTTCTTCATCAAATTCCAATGCGTCCATCGAAAGAGACAACACAAATCGCTCAGCATTCCCGCACGCATGGTCATCCTCGAACATGGAAAATTCAGCGTCTTTGTCCTGTCAGAACTGTAACCGAACCAAACCATTTGTCAAAACCCAAAAGTACCTGATAAACATCCAAATCAATAACAAGGCACACATTTTATCAGGCTGTTCATCTACTTTATATGCTGCAACTGTGATCAATGACCCATCACCAAAATATAACAACCAAAATATAACAACCACAAGGAAGAAGTGAAAGAAATCTCTCGCTCTGACCGTGACACATGTCACGTGCGCCTGCAGTTTTTGCGAGTGATGAGCATGTTGATCCTGACGGCCATCTGGATCGTGTGAAGCATGATGGCAAAAGGGTGTTTGCCAAACAAAAACATCAAATAAAATGGCAACAAAAATTCCTACTACAATAATCATTGGATTGGTTGAAGGGAAAATTTACAGGAAACCATGGATTTTCCCATGAAATATAGGGGTTTCCTGTAAATTTTCCCTTCAACCAATCCAATGAAATAATAGAGATAAATCGCGTTCCTATGTTTCTAAAACCGTACAGAACCATTGGGCTGGATCCAGGTTGGACAAGTCGGCAAATTGCCTCACACAGTCAGTGCACGGCCGTCACTGGTCATCAAACATTTTTTGGATAGCCGTCCACATGTGGGCTTCACGAACATCATCATTGATTTGTTCTTTCGATCGTCTCAAAGTTTTACTCAAGTTCAGTTGGACCCCAGCAGTGGAACTTTTAACAAGAACCAAGAAACTTTCGATCAATCTCACATGCAAAAAATGAATACAACCAGAAGGTGTGATCATTCCATTGTGGAATGGGCAAGCACATGGCTGAACCCCCCCAGACCATTTCTGCTGCGCTCCTGCACTACTTGGAGCGCCAATTCCAAGGCATCTCGCCGGTGACTTCTCTCCTCCTGGTCCAATGGTCCAAAATGCTACTCATCGAACTTATCAAACATGGGAGTTGGATCACTGAAATCTGGGGATTTAGCCGAGGATATTTCTTGAATAATGGCAGTGCAAGTAAAAGGCTCATGAACCAGCAACGACTGAGTAAGATGAGGGTGTGACACTAACCATGGTATGAGGATATTGACTGCGATATGAAAAATATACCGTAATATACCGGCAATTTTCAACATTCAGGTTCCCCATGATGGAAACGACTAAGACGACTTGCAATTCTTGTGAGGAAATGGTGATCAATGATCCACCATGTTTACTTTATCCTGCATCCTAGCTTCGAAAAGACTTACACGGGTATCAAGCCACATTTGTTCTCACTTCGTGTCCAAGCAGGTGTTTTGATGAACCTTTGGGCGGTCTGTGTTTCCTCCAAAGTCTTTGCCTAAACTGTTTGCAGGCGCCTGCTGCGCCTGCTCTGAAAAAGACGTGCTTCACATTTTTGCAGTGTTGTGTGGAACATCTGCTACAATCATTCAAAAACAAATGGTGAGAATGAATCATGTTTCCAGATTGACAGGTAGGGAAGAGCTGCAGATCTACCACCTGTGGGGTCCAAAGTTTGAGAAGTCACAATCACAGGACACGAACTTCGCAGCCACAACCTACTGACCTATTCGCATGGCCATGGTTCAACATTGGGGGCCCGATGGGCCCACAATCCCACATAGAACTTATCACCTCTAGCATTAGACTTACCAATTTGGGTGCAATATTGTTCATCACTCGCCGCCCATGGCCCATGCGGCCTCCAAAGCTGTCTCGATTTCGGCTTTGTGTGCAGCCGTCTGCTCCTGAGACGTTTCACTCATATCACTCACGTCATTGGTTCTTCATGAGGAAATACTCTGTTTAACTAACCTCTTCCCCGTCACGTTGCCGACCACCCATAAACCATATTTTACTAGAGGAGTTACACAGTCTTGGAACCATCTAGGTGGTGTTGGTTAATCAGGGAGATGATACAGGAAGAGGACAATGTCATCCCTCTGCGTCCCTTTCGTGCTTTCCCCAATGTAAACGCAGCATTTAGGAAGTCATCCCTAAGTCGTCCCTTTGGTGCTTCGCCCAATGTGAACGCCACAAATACTGGAGCGTTTTCTGGCCACATTTTAAGCAATATGTCCGGATAATGTTGCATTTAGCTTGCGTTTAGTGGTTTAACGAGACAAAAAACATATCACATCCAAAGCTTGATGTTTCATCTTCAAGAAGTCAACTCCAGCAGCACATCCACCAGTCTAAGAGAACCTTGCACAATGACCCCAGAAAAAGGAAAACCAAAAACAAACATCGAAATAGACATGGCTGCGGAACGAGGGCAGTCGCCGTGTTGAAGTCACACATCATCTAGCAGGGGCCAGCAGGTCCTATTTCGACTATATACCTTAACATGGTTGACTTTCACCAATGTTTGTGGTTTTAAACTCAATGCCTGTTGGCTAAGCCGCTGCAGGCTGGTTTCGCTAGCTTTATCAAATTGCGCATTTCCACCAGTTGGTTTGGTTGAATTACTGGTAGCATCATAAACTAAACCCACTTCATTCCTTGTCATTTTGGGAGGCACAATTTCTTGCCTTTGGTGGCTGGATACTCACGTTGGGTGATCTACATCCTCTAAATTCTAAAAAAAAAATGTCAATTTCAGGTAGGGTGAATGATGACCAATCTTCACATCAAAAAGTACCCCAATTTCCCGGGACCTCCAGCTTCACCGTTTGATGGGCATGCTGATCCTGAACGGTGGCAAGATAATGTGCTCAAAGGTGGCTGTCCATGAGGTTGCTGTCACAACTCCCCATCACCAAAAAAATGAAGAAAACAATGTCAAGAAAAAACAGTCAACTTATTTGGGGATCCAACCGAGCCAGCAACCACCCGTCTTCCCTCTTCATTGTGAACCCACCCAGAAATAAGCCATCCAAACCCACCAAGCAAGAAAAACAACCAATGTCAAAAAATCAATCACACCTCCTGTAGCGCTTCAAGATCGCCCAACAATTGATATTTGAGGTCCTGCGGTTCAAGCTTCAGGTGGCCACAAACAGCTGGGTGGAATCCCTGGTTGAAGACACTTGAAGCATGAGGATAAAGGAAGAACCCATAAAAACATATAAGAATGGGAAACCAACAGCAAACTTGGGCGTATTGCACGCTACTCCCATGCACATTTAGGCAAATTATATAGATGGGGAAGATTCCTGAGCGGATCTGTCATTTCAAAAAGTGCTTGAAATCTGCTCGAGACGAGCACACAAATATTGAAAGGAAACAACTGCAAAGATGAAGGAGGAGGTAGACATGCATCACTCGTCCCTGCAGACAGAATAAAACAGGTCCTCCAATTTCGTTCGATGTTCCTCATCCTTGGCCTTGGAGACGCGAAGCGATATCGGTCATCTGGACATGCCAAACAGCAAGGCCCCTTATATAAGTGGCAGGGCTGTCCAAATTCTCAAGGTAGAGACTACAGACAATACCATTGTATAGCATGGCTGTCGTTGTCCAACAAGGAACAAACATGTGAAATCAAAATGGACCAGTTAGACACTTCAGAAAAATAGAAGATACCAGCAAAAGGACAAACATATCTAAATGCTTTGCTCTGCCCCACCTGCAAAGTTTCCAGATGCGCTGAAAGTTGTTCTGTCTTCAGATCCTGCAATCTACACACGCAACTCTCGAGGTCTTGCGGGACTTCTCGGGAAAATCACACTTAGCACCTTTTGAAATAGCCACATCGATGGGGGAATGAATCCATGATGGGGCTATAGTGTGATAGAAATAAAGTTGGCGTTGCAAACAAACAGCATGTTGGGGACACGACTCACATAATGTATATAAGTTTATCATAAGTAGTGGGATGTAAAGCATCAATATGATATCTATGGAGCCCGAGATGGTGGATACCCATGAGAAACTGCTATCTTCAAGGGGATCATGATGATGAAAAATGTGTTTTCGGAGTTCCCAAGTTTGAGATGCCCCCCGCCTGCAAAGCTTTGGCGTGCTGCTCCTCTTTCTCCTCACAATGCTTCTCGGTGCTTCTGGTAGTGCGCCCCACGCCACCAGACATAGGTTCTTTATAAGGTCATGGTAAAATGCTGATGTGACACCAACCAGTGGTGAAAACCATCAAGTCCAAGATTTTCCACCAGCTATAGCAGCCATAGCTATCAAACAACCACTTGTGCAGGTTTCACGCTTGATTTTTCTTTTCATTTCTTTTCGGCATGCCTATGCCCGGTAAGCTCCTTCAACGCATTCTGAGCGCTCCAGAGCTCACGTGAGTGATGATCCTCAAAGCACACAGAGCTGCATATTCAGACTGAGTTCCGCTCCGTCTTTGAAAATCTGTGGGTCTGACCCTCAAATTGACATATTCCACACGCGGGCTTTGCAACTTTAGAGGTCTGATGAGGTGTGTGTCTCTGCAGTAACGTAAAAACTGATCCAATAACCTATCTCTTAAGAGACTTGAACCATCCGATTTGGCGGGCTTGTGTTTGATCAAGAGACTTGACGAGAATCTGGAAAGAACTTTGTATCTCAACAACATTCACCACAAAAAGCATGGAGAAAATGACACGTCCACATTGGTGTAGCTGGCAAACGCCTGGGGGTATCTCATGAAATCCTGAGAATTGCACATCACATTTCTTTGACATCCAACAAGTATTTCCAACTGGTTTGGTGCCCTGTTCCGCTTCCGGGCCTGCAGGGCATCTAGCTCACTTCGCAGTCGTTTCTTCAAATCCTTGAGNTGCAAAAGTTGGCAAGCCACAAGCTACAACACTTGCGATTCTTGTTGTGCAACATGCACGATTGCTGTTTGGATCCGGGGGCCGCTTCCAGTTGACATGCGCAGAGAAAAACATGCAAGAGGAACTCGGATTTGAACTCTCCAGGGTTGCACGTTGCCGGGTCCTCCAAGTCCTTTTGATGCTCTTCGTCCTTTGCCTCGCAAACGTGCTGCGCCCATCAGGATGCAACTTTGTTTCCACATGCTACTTAGCCACAATGCCCGAAGGAAAGTGAATTAATTTGGTGACTAAGTTTGCGAAACCAAAACAAATCAAACCTGTGCATGTCCAAACCCNTACTTAGCCACAATGCCCGAAGGAAAGTGAATTAATTTGGTGACTAAGTTTGCGAAACCAAAACAAATCAAACCTGTGCATGTCCAAACCCTATAAATCATCAAGGCTCAATCTCAAAACACTGCTCTAGAAACACCCCTAGAAACGCCCCAGACCGCCTGCAAGTTTTCAGAATGTTCGCCAAGGTGTCGTGTCTTCAAATCCTGCAACCCATTGGATGCAAAAGCAACATTGGTGACTGCGTGCGTCACTTTCAACATATCAATGTACCAACGGGCTGGCTGCTGTAGACCTATGCTCCTGTAGTCTGTATGCTTTGAATATCTTTGAATCATCGCTCTATCCTTGACACTTCCCACTCTGCTGGATCCGCGTGATATCCACATGTAAGGCACTCCTCCAAAGCTTTGGCGTGCTGCTCCTCTTTCTCCTCACAATGCTTCTCGGTGCTTGGGGGAGTGCGCCCCACGCCACCAGACATAGGTTCTTTGTAAGATCATGGTAAAATGCTGATGTGACACCAACCAGTGGTGAAACCATCAAGTCCGAGAGTTTCCACCAGCTATAGCAGCTACAGTTACAGCTATGAAGCAACCACTTGTGCAGGTTTCACGCTTGATTTTTCTTTTCATTTCTTTTCGGCATGCCTATGCCCGGTGAGCTCCTTCAACGCATTCTGAGCGCTCCAGAGCTCATGTGAGTGATGATCCTCAAAGCACACAGAGCACCATATTCAGACTGAGTTCCGCTCCG
Organism: Symbiodinium sp. clade C Y103; assembly: GCA_003297045.1. Taxonomy (NCBI): domain Eukaryota; class Dinophyceae; order Suessiales; family Symbiodiniaceae; genus Cladocopium; species Cladocopium sp. clade C. The sequence continues at coordinate 118,687 of BGPT01001723.1, read as the reverse complement.
TCTTTGAAAATCTGTGGATCTGACCCTCAAATTGACATATTCCACACGCGGGCTTTGCAACTTTAGAGGTCTGCGTCTCTGCAGTAACGTAAAAACTGATTCAATAACCTATCTCTTAAGAGACTTGAACCATCCGATTTGGCGGGCTTGTNTCTGCGTCTCTGCAGTAACGTAAAAACTGATTCAATAACCTATCTCTTAAGAGACTTGAACCATCCGATTTGGCGGGCTTGTGTTTGATCAAGAGACTTGACGAGAATCTGGCAAGAACTTTGTATCTCAACAACATTCACCACAAAAAGCATGGAGAAAATGACACGTCCACATTGGTGTAGCTGGCAAACGTCTAGGGGTATCTCATGAAATCCTGAGAATTGCACATGACATTTCTTTAACATCCAACAAGTATTTCCAACTGGTTTGGTGCCCTGTTCCGCTTCCGGGCCTGCAGGGCATCTAGCTCACTTCGCAGTCGTTTCTTCAAATCCTTGAGNACATCCAACAAGTATTTCCAACTGGTTTGGTGCCCTGTTCCGCTTCCGGGCCTGCAGGGCATCTAGCTCACTTCGCAGTCGTTTCTTCAAATCCTTGAGAGCACTGGACTGCAGCAAATGATGTCGACAAAGGGGGGGATGGATCCAAACTTAAGGAACCACGCAAGTTGGATACCTTACACTAGATGGGGCTGCAAGCTGCAAAATGCAAAAGTTGGCAAGCCACAAGCTACAACACTTGCGATTCTTGTTGTGCAACATGCACGATTGCTGTTTGGATCCGGGGGCCGCTTCCAGTTGACATGNTGCAAAAGTTGGCAAGCCACAAGCTACAACACTTGCGATTCTTGTTGTGCAACATGCACGATTGCTGTTTGGATCCGGGGGCCGCTTCCAGTTGACATGTGCAGAGAAAAACATGCAAGAGGAACTCCGATTTGAACCCTCCAGGGTTGCACGTTGCCGGGTCCTCCAAGTTCTTTTGATGCTCTTCGTCCTTTGCCTCGCAAACGTGCTGAGCCCATCAGGATGCAACTTTGTTCCCACATGCTACTTAGCCACAATGCCCGAAGGAAAGTGAATTAATTTGGTGACTAAGTTTGCGAAACCAAAACAAATCAAACCTGTGCATGTCCAAANTACTTAGCCACAATGCCCGAAGGAAAGTGAATTAATTTGGTGACTAAGTTTGCGAAACCAAAACAAATCAAACCTGTGCATGTCCAAACCCTATAAATCCTCAAGGCTCAATCTCAAAACACTGCTCTAGAAACACCACTAGAAACGCCCCAGACCGCCTGCAAGTTTTCAGAATGTTCGCCAAGGTGTCGTGTTTTCAAATCCTGCAACCCATTGGATGCAAAAACAACATGGGTGACTGGGTGAGTCACTTTTCAACATATCAATATACAAACGGGCTGGCTGCTGTAAATCTATGCTTCTGTATGCTTTGAAACATCGCTCTATCATTGAAACTTCCCACTCTGCTGGATCCGCATGATATCCACATGCAAGGCACTCCTCCAAAGCTTTGGCGTGCTGCTCCTCTTTCTCCTCACAATGCTTCTCGTGCGCCCCACGCCACCAGACATAGGTTCTTTGTAAGATCATGGTAAAATGCTGATGTGACACCAACCAGTGGTGAAAACCATCAAGTCCGAGAGTTTCCACCAGCTATAGCAGCTACAGTTACAGCTATCAAGCAACCACTTGTGCAGGTTTCACGCTTGATTTTTCTTTTCGGCATGCGTATATCCGGTGAGCTCCTTCAAGGCATTCTGAGTGCTCCAGAGCTCATATGCGTGATGATCCTCAACGCCACAAGCTCTGCCAATCAATCGCTGAATGTCTAAACCCTTTCATTGAAGCACGTGACAAAACACATGTGAAACGTAGTTTTCTTGTCCGTGGTCTTGGGCCACTTTGAGATCTTTGAGGGTCATTGCTCTGTGAAAAAATATCAAACAAATAACCTACCTCAAGAGACTTGACACTTCCTATTTGGCAGACTGTTGTGCCTGAAGATACCCCAACAACATCCACCGCAAAACAATGGACACCATGAAAAAAGCCCACATCGGTAGCAGTTGTACCTATAGTATAATGTATCGTCATAGTGGAAGGTGCTTTTGCATTTGTCCGTCAACTGCCGCATGTTGAGAGCTTCAACATGAGGAACCGCAACATCTGAATGGTCCATGGGGTCCATTGGGAAAGTCCCTTATTGCCTTATTGCGCACAATGTATGCCTGGTTGGCCTTTTTTATTCCGGAAAAGCAGCACAGCACCCATTGGAATTATCATCCCAACGAGGTGTTCTCCACACACGTAGTTGATATGCAGACCGCATGACCAGACTTAACCAGAATATCAGGGATCATGGACAGTCAGGACCATCATCACCCCTTTTCACAAATCATCACAGATCATCATCCTAAAAATCAAGGTCTTCAAACATATAGCATCTCTTTAAACTTCTATCCAAGTCTATCCATATAATTTCAACAACGAACCAGATGAGCCACGACAGTCCGCCCTGAAGTTTGGTTGGGTGCCCTGCTCCAGATCTGCTTCCACGCCTGCAGCGCATCTAGCTCACCTCGCAATTTCCTTTTCAAATCCTCGAACGCAGTGGATTCGGGCAAGGGGGGCACGGATCAAAACTTAAGGCACCAAGCAATGAGTTGGTCACCTTACACAAAATGGGGTTGGAAGCTGCAAGTTGCAACGCTGGGCAACCTAATATCTAAGCCTACAAAGGTACAACATGTTGGGCAACACGCTGGCTTCCTGTTTGAACAACTGCTTCCAATGTACAGAGAAGGACACCCGCGAGGATAATAATTCAATCCTCCAGAGCTGCAAAAACGACCCTCTTTCACATGGAGGAGGCCATTTGCATGAACATGAAAGCTACAGGGTCCTCCAAATTCTTTTGATGCTCTTCATCCTTTGCCTCGCACATGTGCCGATTCCATCATGATTCAAATTGTTCAACATAGCCAGTGTCACAGGGAAAGTGGCACTTGCCCAGTCGTGAGAACTAAACTTGTGGCCAAATCGGTAAAGTCTGCAACAACCAACGCAATTAAAACCAAAACGTGAGGAGGTCCGATCCTATGATCCTCAAGGCTGAAAATCGAAAGGCTATAGGAACATGTCAGGTACCTGCAGGGTTTCAAAACGTTCCCCAGCTGCTGGGCCCTCAAATCCTGAAATTGTCACCCTTGAAAGTCACTACAGTTGCTGGCTGCACATCGTGCGCTGTTCTCCGGTTTTTCCCCTTTGGTTTTAAAAATTAGCTGTGTCTTGTGAGTCAAAGCTCTATCCTTGAATCCGCATGATGTCCACGTTTAAGGCACGCCTGCAAGGCTTTGGCGTGCTGCTCCTCTCTCTCCTCACAATGCTTCTGGCAGGCTTTGGGCTCTGTTTTCCACCAAACAGTCGTTGGAGTTTGGGCACGATTGGAAGGATCATGGACACACACACCCCTTCAAGTTGTAAAGCTTCAGCGCGTTGAAGTGCAATCAGCCCATCAAAGCTCCGGCTCCTTCACTGCCTTCTCCACGGTCTCAAGTTGCTGAGAATGCTGAGCCTGGCACCATGACAGTTGCAAAGGCCCAGGCCTCAAATGCACCAAATTCCTGTGGAGCTCTAATTAAATAGGATTCTTGCCAACACCTTCACCAGCCATCAACAGAGATTCACATGTTGGATAAGTGAGAAAGCTTTTCAAGTTCATACTGGTTGTATTCTTGTCTTCACTGAATCACTCAGTTCGATTCGATCCCCCAAAGCATCATGGTTCCTACAAAGCAATGCCAAATCCCACCTCTAAAACAGGAGGCATACTGCTGCATCAACCCCCCCAAAACCTCTTAAATATTCTAGTACAAGCGTTGAGGACTGCAAAGATCTCAAAAAGTCCAATCAACATTCCACCAGCGCTCTGTCCACTTTCTAACCGTCTGCAATTTCGGACTGCCCACGCTAACTTGATAGAACTCTAGGATACTCTAGGACATTGCCTATTCTCTATAAATAGGCGATTGTCCATAGCTATGGTCAATAGCCACAGATTACGCAATTGCCCCCCTCCTGCAACGCTTGAAGGTCAGCTTGCGACTGCATTTTGAAGTCCTGCTCAAATGTGTCATCAAAATTGAAGGAGCACCGGGCAGCTTTCATTGCAACATCCAAGTCTATTTACTTGTTCGAATGGGTGTGCACGAATACAACCCTATGAGGCCCTATGTCCAGGAATTCATTCTGACAACGACGTTGGAAACAGTGGGAAATAAACACTGCAAAGTCTCAAAGTTCCTCAAACATGCATCCGCATATGAGTGGAATCCAGGCAAACAACAACGATTTTCCAGACTGATTCATAGCCAGCAACCTGGAATCATCACCAGCTTGCCTTGTTGACCTTTGACCTTCGAAATAAGCTATACGAGTAGCATGGCCAACCCCCGATTCTATAAGGGTGACCTCGTGGCACCCAACCTGGCGCTACCTCCGAAACCTGACTGTGACGGCCTCACTAGAGCAGAATTCAGACACTCAGCTCTCAGCAGTTGCGGTTGCAAAGCTTGCGAAAACACATGCGCCAGCCATGAAAAGACAAAACGCTTGTGTATGGTCACATGGTACATGTCCTTACATGTAGCGAGAAAACATTTCAAAATTCCCTGAGTAATGTTCAAGACCCCCTGAATGGCTGGTTTTCAAAGGAATTTCGATTCGTGGATGATGAACACCCACCATTTATTGGAAGGCAGCAAAACTCCTAGTAGAACTTTGAAGGAATCATCAAGCAACAGAAACTTTGAACGCTGCTCACCTGGATGTACGAGGAAATATACACCCTACATGGACAGCAGGATACAGCCGATCCTCCAAATTCTTTCGGTACTCATCATCCTTCGCAAAAACAGATGCGAAGCTTCTGGTCTAGGAGAAGTTGGTTGGACATTTATTGAAAGATTTTGTTTTTAGCCAAAAGGATTCCGCAGGTTGTGGTGTATTGGCATATTCGGTCTTTGGGTGTGTTGGAGGCGTATCCTCACAATGAACAACTATCATGAAAGAAAGAAGCGCCAAAAAAAAAAGTTCAGCTATGTCGGCACAAAGACAAATTGAATGAACTTGCATACTATTCCGGATGACGAAACAAGTCCTGGTTCAGGAAATGACATCCACAATTGATGCCTGCAGGTCGAAACCTTGTACCCAGAACGCCCGAACCTCCCAGCCTGCAAGGTTTGGACGTGTTCTCCGCTTTTCAGGTGCTTCAGATCCTGCATTCTTGGCGCAAAAATGACAAAGCCGCTATAGTTAGTTAGGTAAATCATATATCACTTGCCTTGGCGTTTTACCTCGCATGATCAAGTAATCTTGCACTGTGCACTCAACCCATGCCTTTCCCCCTTCAAACTCCCAACCGTAGCTGGATGTGAAGCAGGCCTGCAAAGCCCTGGAGTGCTGTTCCTCCTTTTCCTGGCAAGTGCTGGGGCGTTGATTTTCATGTTCCACAAAAAACGTTGGATTTACACGGCTGCCAGGCAGCCATTTCATGAAGACATCATGTGAAGACTATCCTTTCGGTGATGATGCAGCACAGCCAGTCTCAGTATGCTTTTCCCCCGGCTCCTTCATTGCAACTTGCATGCGCGACAGTTGCTGAGAGTATTGTTCCTCGCAGCACTGCTGCCAACAAGACCTCTAACCAAAGAAGTATGAGAGCTCGGCTACTTGACAGAAATCCATTTTAGAAGCATCTATGTTGCCAATGCTAGTAGTTGGAGAAGGTTCGCAGTGTTCCTACCATTTCCTATACCAAACCATGGATGGATTTCATGGCCAATGAACATCAATGGACAGCAGGACACAACACACACGCCGCCCATATTGCTTCTGTGCGTTCAGCACACAAACGTTCAGGACCCCATAGCGAACTGAGAAGGATCTCAACAAGTACTGATCGAACTGGGCTAGTTTTTGTAAATCAAATGCCCCACATCTTCAATCAACACATGACACCTGGTATTGTCCCCAAATCTGTTGGTGTAGTCGGTTTAGTCCTTGTATGATCTTTAGGATCTTTTGTAATACTTCGGTGGGTGAGGGTCACGAGATGAAACCTCCACTCCTGCAGTGCTTCAAGATCAGCTTGTGACTGCCGCTCTACCTCCTGCAGAAAAGCCACAAAGAGCCAAGCTTGATGAAACACTTGCCAGGACCACCACAATACTTCTCATGGCAACATCGCATCTTTCATCTTTACTTACAGCACAGGCAGCTGCTAGGCAGCCAGATTCTCTCCAGAGAAACGCCAAACAAAGGAAGCCAAGCGGAGACAAAGAAACATCGCTTAGCATCACAGGTCCTCCAACTTCATTCGGTGTTCCTGCTCCTTCGCCTCTCCAATTTTTTGAGTCATGCCGAGTCTCTAAAGGGAAAACCAAACAAAGGAAGAAAGCGACGGAAACGGGGTATAACATGGCATGGATCAGGCGCAGCAGTAAATCAACAGGCTTGTCAAAGGATTCGACTCGCCTGACCAAGAACATTTGGACATGTTGAGAAGATTTGGCTACGCCCGAAGACAACTGCCACTTGCACAGTGATTGTAAGCTCAAACAATGTGATTCAAATGATTCCGAGTCCCAAAGCGAACTCTACGATATTCCTCCAGGTATACCCCAGAGACACTCAAGTCCGCCTGCAAGGTTTGGACGTGTTCTCCGCTTTTCAGGTGCTTCAGATCCTACATTCTTGGCGCCAAAATGACAAAGCCGCTGTAGTTAGGTAAAACATATATATATATATCTTATACCTTGGCGTTTTACCTCGCATGATCAAGTAATCTTGCACTGTGCACTCACAGCATGCCTTTCCCCCTTCAAACTCCCAACCGTAGCCGGATGTGAAGCAGGCCTGCAAAGCCCTGGAGTGCTGTTCCTCCTTTTCCTGGCAAGTGCTGGCGCGTTGATTTTCATGTTCCACAAAAAACGTTGGATATACACGGCTGCCAGGCAGCCATTTCATGAAGACATCATGTGAAGACTATCCTTTCGGTGATGATGCAGTACAGCCAGTCTCAGTATGCTTTTCCCCCGGCTCCTTCATTGCAACTTGCATGCCCGACAGTTGCTGAGAGTATTGTTCCTCGCAGCATTGCTGCAAAACAAACAAAAGAAGTCTGAGAGCCTGGATGAGGTCTCAAGAAACTCCATCCACCCGAAGCTACTTGAAAGCATTGTTGGCATTGTTGTGTAAAGGCACCCATGGTGCTTTTGCTTCTAGCTGGAGTCAGGTCATAAGTGTTCCTATACCAAACCATGGCTAGGATGACACAGCAGAACATTTACTGTCGCAATTGTTCCTGTGCGTTCAACACACAAACGTTCAGGATCCCATAGCGAACTGCAAAGGATTTCAACCAATCCTACCAAAACCATCCAAAACCTGTCTCAAGATCTGTGAATTACAAATGCACAATGTCAATGTGAGCATGACGTCTGATACCCCGATTGGTTTCTTCGGTCCTTTTTGCTCTTTTTATCTACTTTTGGTGGGTGAGGGTCAAGGGATGTTGTAAGTATACTCGGGACTGAACTGATGAAGCCCACTCCTGAAGTGCTTCAAGATCGGCTTGTGACTGCCGCTCTACCTCCTATAGAAAAAAACATAAAGAGCCGAGTTTGATGAACCGCTTGCTAGGAACACCGCAATACTTGTCATGGCAACATCGCATCTTTCATCTCTTCTTGCAGCACTGGTTGCCACATATCTGCAGTCACAAGAACGAATCAAAGCGCAACAAAAAATACCTAGAGAAGTCCCAGAGCAGAATCAAACTTGAGAGACTCTTGTCAAATAAAGTCCTCCAACTTCTTTCGGTGTTTCTCATCCTTGGCCTCTCCACTATATGCTGGACCATGCTGAGTCTGTGAGGGAAAAGCAAGCCAAGGAAGACAGTGACGGAACGGGGCATGCCATGACATAGATGTAAACCAAGCAGCTTGTCAAAGCATTGTGTGAAACAAACTTAGCAACATTAACTCCGACTCAGCAGATTTGGGCAGTTTGAGAAGATTTGGCGATGCGCAGAGAAAGCCAGCACCTACACAGTGTACACCCGAGTGTGCCTGCAAAGTTTGGACGTGCTCTCCGCTTTTCAAGTTCTTCAGATCCTGCATTCTTGGTGCAGAAATGCCAAAGTGACTGTAAGACATGTGCTTTCTCTTGCCTTGGAATCTTACCTCGAATATCCTTACATGATCAATTCATCTTGCACTCAACCCATCCCTTTTCCCCCTTCAAACTCCCAACCGTAGCTGGATGTGAAGCAGGCCTCCAAAGCCCTGGAGTGCTGTTCCTCCTTTTCCTGGCAAGTGCTTTACACGCTGATTTTCATGTTCCACGAAAAACGTTGGCTTTATACGGCTGCCATTTCATGAAGACATCATGTGAAGACTATCCTTTCGGTGATGATGCAGCACAGCCAGTCTCAGCATGCTTTTCCCCCGGCTCCTTCATTGCAACTTGCATGTCCGACACTTGCTGGGAATGCTGTTCCTGACAGCGTTGCAACAAACGAAACCTCCAACAAAGGAAGTATGCTGGATGAGATCTCAAAAAGCTCCATCCACCGAAGCTACTTGAAAGCATTGTTGTGTAAAGGCACCTATGTTGCTTNNNNAAACCTCCAACAAAGGAAGTATGCTGGATGAGATCTCAAAAAGCTCCATCCACCGAAGCTACTTGAAAGCATTGTTGTGTAAAGGCACCTATGTTGCTTTTGCTTCTAGCTGGAGTAGGTTCATTGTATTCCGAACAAACCATGGCTACCATGATCAAAATCCACCGAATATACAGCAGGAATCAGCAGGACACATACCGTGGCAATGGTTTCTCAATGTTTAACACACAATCGTTCAGGACTGCACAGAAAACCGCATAGGATCTCAACCAATCCTACCAAAACCGTCTCAATATCTGTCAATTACATGCCAACATCTCAATCTGCAGATGACGCCTGGTATTGTGCCTAAATTTGCCTCTTCAGTCCTTTGTGATCTATTACATGCTTTAATGGGTGAGGGTCGAGAGCCGGTATCTACTCTCAACTGACCCGATGAACCCCCACTCCTGCAGTGCTTCAAGATCAGCTTGTGACTGCCGCTCTACCTCCTGTAGAAAAAAAAACATGTAGAGCCAAGCTTGATGAAACCCTTGCCAGGAACACCACAATACTTTTCATGGCAACATCGCATCTGTCGTTTTTACTTGCAGCACTGATTGCCACATATCGGCAATCACAAGACTGCATCGAAGAGCAATAAAAACGACCTAGAGTCGACCCAGAGAAGTTCCAAAGCGGAATCAAACTTATATCAAATCCTTGTTGTAACCGGATGTAACCGGTCCTGCAACTTCTTTCGGTGTTCTTCATCCTTAGCCTCTTCAATGTGTTGAGTCATGTTGAGTCTGCGAAGGGAAAACAAAACAAACGAAGAAAGTGACGGAACAGTGCAAAACATGGCATAGATACGTTGTAGATCATTCTAGTAAATCANTCATGTTGAGTCTGCGAAGGGAAAACAAAACAAACGAAGAAAGTGACGGAACAGTGCAAAACATGGCATAGATACGTTGTAGATCATTCTAGTAAATCACTAGGTTTGTCAAAGCATAGTGCAAAAACAAACTTAACATTGACCTCTGGCCCAGAAGATTTGGACATAGTAAACAGGTTTTGCTACGCACAAAGAGAACTAGCAGCTAGCACCTGCACAGTGTACACCCGAGTGTACCTGCAAAGTTTGGACGTGTTCTCCGCATTTGAAGCTCTTCAGATCCTGCATGCTTGGTGTAGAAACGCCAAAGTCATTGTAAAGCAGTTGCTTTCTCTTTGGAGTTTACCTCGCGTATCCCTGCATGATCAATTCATCGTCTACGCATCTCATAGCCTTCCCTCTTCAAACTCCCAACCGTAGCCGGACGTAAGGCAGGCCTCCAAAGCTCTGGAGTGCTGTTCCTCTTTTTCCTGGCAAGTGCTGGCACGNTAGCCTTCCCTCTTCAAACTCCCAACCGTAGCCGGACGTAAGGCAGGCCTCCAAAGCTCTGGAGTGCTGTTCCTCTTTTTCCTGGCAAGTGCTGGCACGCTGGTTTTTATTTTCCACCAAAAACGTTGGATTATGTTGGATCTACAGATTTACAGGGCTGTCACTTCATCAAGACATCATGTGAAGACGATCCTTTTAAAGATGATGCGTTGCAGCGACTCTCTGTATGTTTTCCTTTTCCGGAGGCTCCTTCAGTGCAACTTGCATGCTCGACAGTTGCTGGGAATGCTGTTCCTGGCAGCATGGCAACAAACAAAACCTCCAACCAAGGAACTATGCTGGATGAGATCTCAAAAAACTCCATCCACAGAAGACACACTGTGGCAAACGCATCTCTGCGTTCAACACACAAACGTTCAGAACTGCGCAGCAAGCTGCACAGGATCTCAACCAGACCTACAACCAAATCGTCTCAATATCTGTGAATTACGTTCCCTCATCGTCAATCTACGCAAGACAATTGGTATTGTAAAAATAATTACCTCAATTGTGCCGGTTTAGTCAAGGTCAAGAAACGTTATCTCCTCTGAACTGTCTGGATGAACCCCCACTCCTGCAATGCTTCAAGATCAGCTTGTGACTGTCGTTCTACCTCCTGTCGAAAGAACCATAAAGAGCCAAGCTTGATGAAACACTGGCCAGGAACACCACAAAAAAAAAAACTGTTCCTGGCAACATCGCATCTTTCATCTTTTCTTACAGCACTGGCAGCCAGATTGTGGTCCATCAAAAAATATCATAAAATAAGAATGGAAAAAAGGACAACAGAACATTCACAATGTCCCAGGAAAAATTGCCCAAACAAAGGAAACAAAGCAGAAACAAACCCCGGGTTTGCAACAGGTCCTCCAACTTCTTTCGGTGTTCCTCGTCCTTGGCCTCTCGTATGCGTTGAGATATGTTGAGTCACGCTGAGTTTGTGACGGGATAAAAAAACACAGAAAGGTCACGAAACAGGGCCTACGGCGTAAGTAAGCTGCAGTATGCTGCAGTAACTGACAAAGCTTGTCAAAGAATGGTGCNCGGGATAAAAAAACACAGAAAGGTCACGAAACAGGGCCTACGGCGTAAGTAAGCTGCAGTATGCTGCAGTAACTGACAAAGCTTGTCAAAGAATGGTGCGAAACAAGCTCAAGAGCAGTGACTCCTGACCCATAGGATTTGGACAGGTTGAGAAGATTTCGCTATGCCCGGTTATTGCGAGCAAACAAAAAGAGCGGAGATTCAGATCGTTCCACGTCACAATGCACAACCTCCAATCTTGCGCAAGGACACCCGAGTGCCTGCAAATATTGGGAATGTTCTCCACTTTGAAGGCTCTTCAGATCCTGCATTCGTGCGGAAACGCCAGTGTNCCAATCTTGCGCAAGGACACCCGAGTGCCTGCAAATATTGGGAATGTTCTCCACTTTGAAGGCTCTTCAGATCCTGCATTCGTGCGGAAACGCCAGTGTGTCACTCTAAAATATGATGTGTTTTCTATTGTTCTCTTGCCCTGGTTTCACCTCGCATCAANGCTCTTCAGATCCTGCATTCGTGCGGAAACGCCAGTGTGTCACTCTAAAATATGATGTGTTTTCTATTGTTCTCTTGCCCTGGTTTCACCTCGCATCAATAATCAATTCATCATTGCGTCCGGATGTCAAGGCCTCCAAAGCTCTGGAGTGCTGTTCCTCTTTTTCCTGGCAAGTGCTGGCTATTGCATGACTTCCCCATTTGACTGCCCCTTCAGAAAGACATCATTTGAAAGGGATCCCTGGCCTTGAAAGCGGCCATATTTGAGCATTGCTGGACGTGCTGATCACGCCATGTGCTGATCCATGAGTGTGTCCAAAAATAGGGTAGGCCCATATCATCAATGACTCATCAACCCTACCCAGCGTCCTTCTTGGAAAGAAACCATGAAGAATCTGCATCTTCACAGTCTCAAATCGCATCGCTTGGCATCAAGAAACATCAACAAGCTGAGACGAGTCCCTCCTGCATCGCTTTCAAATCACCTTGATATTGCCTCCTCACTTCCTGCAACGACACAATTGGACCCTTTTTGAAGATGTCATGATACCCGATAGGTTCCAGAAGCTCATGTGGCTCCGGTACATCATTTTGTTCGCTCCATGTGGCATCCTCCGATATGAGTCATGAAGCACATGTGATTTGTTCGACAAGCGATGTGTACATTGTACATACGGTACATAAAGCTGAAAATGCGCCCATTAAGTCCATGCAAATGCAAAAACAAGCAATGCATATGTTGTGTCTATATACAATATGTTGATGTGTGTGTGTGTGCGTGTTTGTGCGGGTATAGTACAACTCAGTGAAATCTATAACCTTTGCAACAAACCGAAGAATCCATATCACAACACAATAAAGTGGAAATAATATTGACCTTGCTAAACAACGACATAAAGCCTCCTGCAAGTCCTACCACATTACCTGGGTTTCAGATGCGTTAAGTTTCCTCCAGGTTCTTTTGGTGCTCTTCGTCTTTCACCTGAATCCAGAAATGAAGGATCTGCGGTGAAGGACCGAGTACTATCCTACTTTAAAGACACTTATAAACCAAACGTGTAATCCAATACAGACTTACTGCAACGTAGAATGTCTATATCCTTACATCTGAATCAAAACACCATATCATGATCATACTTCTGTAAATGTGTGAAACATATATATCATTCAAACTTCAACATGTTTTGCCAAATCCCACATCCCACATCCGTGAACGTCCGTCGCAGTTCGCATCCCCCATCCAGCGATCCCAGCGGGTCCCGTGACCGGCTCTGCAGATCCCAATAGATACAGCTGGCATTCAGAAAAGACACCATCAAAAATGTTGGTTCTTAACCAAAAAAAAAGACTAAACTATTGATGAGCAACTAGACATCTAAAATCATCAAAATGTTGATGGCTCTTACATGGTTGGCAAATAGTTGATGCTTGCTAATACCAATACTTAATGACAATTATAATGATGATACTTCATGTCACTTGTTTAAGGTTCATGTCACTCATTCGCTCATGCTTATATGTATAACAATATTGCTAGTAGTCAATGATGATGCTGACGAACAGCAGCTACCTTGAATGCTATAATATGTCGGCAAAACACGCGCCCATATCAAGAATGGCAACATGCTGATCCTACTTTGATGATCTGGAAAGAATGTCTTAACTCCATCATTTTGTGGCAAAAAATCAAAATTGGCAAAAGATCCTAATAGACATTTTGTGGCAAATAATCCATCATTTTGTGGAAAAAATGTCTTAACTCCATCATTTTTCACTACAACCAGATACCACATTGGTAAATTTGCCTTATGCCCTATAGGTGTGCTTTGACATTTCTGCTCATGATTTCATGGCAGGTGAAACCCGTTGTGAAGGCTTTTCTCCTTTACCGGAACATGGATGGTGATTCTGCTAAGGACACTAAATTACAATGGTGTAAGCAATTCTAAATGGGGTATATCATGTATATATATATAAATAAATAAATATATTTATATTCAATTATATATATATATATTAACAATGGTCCCTGTAATTGGACTTGTGTTTTCCCCCCTGTACGGAGGAATCCAACAACAAGAGGGCAATAACATCCGCTACCATCGATACTTTGAGAGTTTGCTATTCGCTCTTAAGCATGATATGCTTTTCATATGTTTTATCTTTTTAAAACCATCCTAAATTACCACAGGGTAGATGTTCATGCCCCAAGAATATTCATTGGATTGGTTTAAGGGAAAATCTTCACCGGCAATCATCCGGATCAAATATAGGGGTCCTGTAATTTTTCCCTTCAATCAATGCAATGAAATATGGTATCATAGGTTTTAAAACCGCCTCAAAAAGCCAACCATCGGATCAGGCCTGTAGTGCCTTGCTAAGCTGCTGATCTTTGTCCTGTCATGGCTGTTGGCCATTCTCGGACACCCTGCTTTCCTGGCCTGGTATATATTTGATATCATACTTACCATTTACCCTCTGGTTATTTAACATAGCCATGGAGAATCCCCTGTAAATGGAGGTTTCAATGGGAAAATCATCCAAAATTAACCATTTTCCATGGCTATGTTAAATAACCAGAGGGTAATGACACAAAATCTGACAATCCACGTACTAATTAATCTACAAAACTGATGCCTAGATACAGTGGCTGAATGGAGCTTCGGGAAATTCGATCCATGTTCAGCATTTCCGGGCCGTGGTATACCTGCCCCCCTGCGCCGTTTCCCGGTCTTTCAAGGCATCTTCCATACGTGCGACTTCTTGTTTATGCTGATCCTCAAGGGACAAGAAGGTAGACAAAGCGGCAAGCACAGCGGGTTAGCACGGTCGTTTGGTCTGAAAATGGTCAAACATATAATATACACTCATGATTCATCTTGATTGAATCATGATATATTAACTCTGATTTTGGATGAATATCATCTTGGATCTTGAATGGGAATTCATTAAACTTATCCCAAATGATGGTGTTCAATCAAAAAAAATGGTAATGGCCATATTACAGTGCGCACCCCCCATCGCCATGGATATCAGTGAGAATGGCCGTAGCTCCCAAGTCAACAAGACATAAGTTCCCTAACAATACCTGACTCGCTTTTACAAGGCAAAGCGCCACCATACATACAAAAAAATGACCAATGGCGACAACAACCGATAGACTCACAGCAGGAAACATCGACAAATCACGGTCCTTCAGTGCTTCCAGATCACCCAACTGTCGTCTGAAATCCTAGAGGCGTTCAGTGCTAGCTATCTGAGAAGTTCAGGGTGTCATTGAATGATTGTGTTGATAGCCACATGCCACAACCCAACGAAGATAAACAGAGGTCCAAGTCGCTGGCAATGCGCGGGATATGAAACATTGATTTCAAATTGGGTCGATTATTTTTGGCCGCCCAAAAGGGGGTAGTCATTATTCTAATCATTCAGGATTAAGGCTTATTACAGTAAGGAATCAAGTGTCAGAAATTTACTGTATTGAAACATATTGAAACTTGGTGACCTCAAGATGCCACGTGAATTGCCGCGGACTGGGCTACTCTCCTCAGTGCTTTTCCGATGTTCTTCGTCTTTCTCCTTGCACCGCGGTGCTGCCATAGGGCCATGGGGTCACTGGGCAACGTGTCGAAGTCTTTGTCAAGTCGCTTCAAATGAGTGCAAACGCTGGAGTTGTTCATCATGGAGAATACAAAATGACACACACAAGAACAAACAAATAAAACAAACCCTGAACAAAACACTAGCAATTGGGGTGATGGATGGTGTTGGCGACTGCTCAGCTTTGAACTCTTGTCTTTAATCCGACGATCCGATATACCCATTCTTGATGGTCGAGGCATAGCCTCTCACAACCTACCTGGGAAATGCATTCCAAGTTGTGAGGATGGTTTTCATCCAAATGACCAGTTAAAGCATTTTTTGGTGGCCAAAAACCTCATTGAACCATTGAAATCCCTATTGCTCAAATCGAAATGTCTATCCCATTCTTGCTGGTGAAATCACCCGAATGTCTTGAGAATCTGTAGTATCAAACTGCATTCCACTTGCATGGTTGACCACCACAAAACTGCCATTGCTAAGCGCCTGCATCTTGGAACGGAAACGGGCTTGTAGTGCCTGACATCTGACGATGGACAAATATGGACAAATGATGACAAATGGGATGTGTTCATCTTTCGCAGCAAAGTGGACCTCATTGTATATGTTGACAGGAGACTCCATAACGAGTACAGCTACAGAATTCCATCGGTTTCTTGGGAAGCTTGGTCTATCAAACCAAACCAATCTACCAATCTGACGCACTGAAGTGAAGCCATGGCCCCAACGTTACTTTAAAAAGATGGGATGAACACCCAAATGGGTACTGTACGTCTCAAACTGAGGTACCCCCCAGTGCCCAGCGTTTATGCATGTTCATGACCATTTTCCCCCCGAAGAAGGCTATTTTGCCTGGCGTATTCTTAGGTATGCCGCTATGCCCCATTTTTGAAAAACACAGCCCAGCACAGCGCGACCACGCCTCAAAAGCTTCTGCTGAAGGTGTGGGGAGCGCATCCTGCACCAAGACAAACGGTCCCTGTGACCACCTTGAAAGGTTGGTAACTATCTAGAGCATCCAAGTACCTAGAGAAAAATGGGATGATAGACTCGTTTGTTTGGGACTCTTACCAATTGTTTACGGATACTTGGAGGGTCTAACTATGGTCAAATCAAAAAGGGGCATCGGTATGGCGAAACACCACCAAAAACGGGTTTCCCTGTCACCCTATCACCAAAATGTAACATACGGGAGGAATTCGCGAGGACACCTAAAGTTGTTGGGCTTCCCTGATTGTGGGACAAAGTAACCATGCAAAGCTCAAGCTTGGGTGCAGGTCTCAACAAATCCGTCGAAAACAATTGCTGGATTCTTTACGGGAATTCTCAGTACATGGAAGATGGTGCACCCCCGTAGTAAATTGCTTTGCAAACCAATTCCCAGATTTTCCAACCACTTCTCTGGATGAGCCTGATTGTAAACCCCTATCCAAGGGACCCCTTCCTGTACTCATCCCTGGTATCATTGGGGGATTCAACTAACCTCGTCCCAGGGTGAACCCCTCCATGGTTCAGAATCGGCCTGAACCCTTGCCTTACTATTCAAGATCACCTTTGGGGGGTAGTTGAATCCTCATGATTGTACCTGGACCCTCCAATCAGTCTCAAGTACCACATAGTATCACCCAAAAATGATAAAACTGTACCAAAATATGCCAAAATTGTAGGGAAAACCACCATTTTATGGCCAATTGGAGGGTCTAGGTATGTCTAGGTACTCATGTCCTTTTTTTTGTCAACGGGCTCTTCCCCACTGGAGCTATGCAATTCTTCCATGCATTGCTCCAGCTCGACGAATGGTCCGCCCGGTACCGGAGAATCACAAGGATTTGGGGATGTCTCCCCAAAACACGTGAAGGAAACAAAGGTTGAGGCGTATGATGCAAGCTATGACTTGTGTATTTTTGAGGAGAGTACAACAACAATCAATATTGTATTCATTGTGTGTACATATATATCTAAAGATGCATTCTACATTGCAACTGCAGCTGGTTTCACGTGAATGTTCGATTTTGGAGACGACCTCCAAATCCTATGGCAACGGACCTGCAAAGGTCCCTGAGACTTCGTAATCTTCGCTGCGTTCTCCTCCAAAAATTGGTCAGAACCAATCGCTTTCGATGTTGGCTGTCTCATTCTATGTTCTCGGCCTGAAATACTTTCTTTGGAGGAAAACAAAAGCTAGGCAATTTGGACTACTTCTGGTTTTGTGGTCTGCTTGGAGTTGAATGGTCCTATGTGACATGAAAAAAATGGCATCTACAGGGCCTCAAAAATCTTGACTTGGTTTCAACATTGCTCCCTTTGATTGTTCTGGCACCTTTGCAGTTGAGAAAGCAAATAGCATTGGTTTCATATGAAGCCTTGCTAGTGCTTACATGATTGGTAGACTCGCAAATGAGCTCTTGCCCTGAATATAAACTAATAAGATGATATGCTACTTCTGAACGAACTTTTGTTGAACCCTGGTGGATGTTTTTTTTTTTCCCCAAACAAAGTAAGCATGACTGAGCTACTTGCCCGTCTTCCAAAATGTTGAGGACTGCTGTCTATCATTGCCCAAAGAAATCAAAAACACAAACTTGTACTGTAATCACGAGGAATTGGATGCTGCAGCTTGTCAATTGAAGACCTAGTGGCGCTTGGTTGTTTTTTCTTTGTTGACCCAGAAACTCTGTTGACCCCTGCATCTGCTCACAAGGAAGCAATGGCAGCATCCATGAACTTGGACCTGGGACGTGGCACGGACGTGGATGAAGATACCATGGCCATTCCACCTGGAATATGAATATAGTATGAGTAACTCAGAAAAAAAAAACACAAACATAGCGATACAATGATACCTGGGTTGTCTATTTGTTCGGAGGGTTGCTATCAGCTGTTCAAAGGACAGGGCTCGGAATTGTGGATCTGAGCAGAAAGAGAACCGGTCTCTTTGGACAAAGACCCTAAATCCTTCTCCATGAATTAATTCATGAATGCAGGTGCTTCAGTGACAAGAAAAAAGGGATCTTGTCAGCTACATTATCACTTGAGACAGTGAGCAGATCCAGCCTTCACAAATCAAACAAACCAATTCATCCAAAAAAAACGATGAGACGTTTGCAATCAACGCAACGTCATAAACCTACATGGTCTGTGTGGGTGTGTCTGAATATACGGCATGCATACCCACAAATGGCAATTTGACTAGTGAAAATGAAGATCAATCATCAAATTTCAGGCTGTCCTATTTTCAGACAAGCACATGCTACTACCAGGTGGGTTGGGAACCTCTTGGTAGCTGCTTGGCTCTCCATTGGATAAGGAATATGGATAGCTCCAATATCGCTCCCTCCGTTCGACAACGCATAGATTGTTGCTCGATACCTATGCTATTTCTGCATAGTTTAGCTATTGTCAAACAAATCGGTCATTTTCATCGCATTCTGATAACTCATCCTTTCACATCATTTTGGTTTCTTTCACATTTTTTTCAGACAACTAAAATGTGATTAATCATGTATCCCATTATGCTCCCACTACAGTACATTCCCATGTATAGATGACCTTCCATTATATTTCCCATACCCAAGTGTGATGATTTTTTTGGTACCCTCCGGTAATCAAACATAGTAATTGGAAATCCCCACATTAAATGGAGGTCTCTAGCTGGGAAAATCAACGAATAAAATCGTAGAATTCCCAGCTAGCCATGTTTGATTACCAAAGGGGGTAATCTTCCAGTTGTCCGTGAGAAAAGTAACTCTAGAATCAAAATCCCATCTATTTCCAACATATGTCTCACTCCAGTCATCAGTTGCAATACTCAAATGATGTTCATTGTTCTTGTGATAATTTATATTTCCCAAATATGTACCATATTTCGATTTCACATATATATATATATACATATATATATATATCCCATGTCCCATAGATAATAGATAATTAAAGAGAATTAATGATAATTAACAATGTTAGTAAAGCAACAATAAACCACCAATATTTCCATGGTGTATACATGTTCATACCATTCTTTTATTAAAGCTTTGCTAGCATCAGATTTCATCCCGTAGATGATTCCCATAGACAATGATATTCTATGCCAATTCATTCTATTAGATCATGCCCGTAGATCATTGTTCCACTAATAAGTGGAAAAATGATCTGGGTACAGTAATTCATAGAAATAATGCCAGTTGGGAATGATTCCCCGAATCCTAACCCTCATTCCAGGGCTCGGTCGCAGTGAGGTCGCAACATCATTTACCCTTTGGTAATTTCACAGTTTGCTATTGAAAAATGGCCATAGAAATAGTTGATTCTCCCAGTAAAAATGGTGATTTTCCATAGCTATGTGAGTTTACCAGAGGGTACCCAAATGATTTCTTCCCACCACACTGCCCCCGTTGGAATCGTGGCTTCTGCGCCGCGGTGAGGCTCTTGATCTCCTTGAGACCTCCCTCCACGGCCTGCGCGGCTTTTGCCAAGAAAACCATAGGAAAACATGGTGCTTTACAGCAGAAAAAAATACGAGATGAACTCGATTTAGCCTTGAACATCTTGAGATATCTTGAGAATTACATCAGAAAAAATAGGATTCATACCAGAACAAATCAGAGGTTTACATCGGAAACCATGGAATTTACCCGGGAGAAATTGACTTCCCCCAGAACAATTGGGACTTAACCTTAATCATGAAAAGTTGATAGCAATTGGGCGACCCTACCAGCAAGGAGAGGGATGCTACAGGCTTTGAATTCTCAGTAGTTTTTCGCTTAAAGTTTATATGTTGTTCCAGCATGGAAGAAACGACACATAAATTTAGATAGTGACCTGAATTAGTTCCCTTCAATAAATGTTTCTTTCAATCGAGTCAAAGAAAGATATTGATGCAGCAAGAATGGAGGTACAGGCCTGAGAATGCTGGGAATTTCGAATCTTACACTATAATACATTATAAAGCCCTAAATCACAATGAAATGAAATACACAACCATATATATATAATATAATATGGTTTGACCTCGGAAAAAAAAAAAAAAAAAAAAACATGCAATATTTTCTGAAATTATGTTATCTGAAATTAGATCCAATCGAATAGAAACTAAACAATGCATAATGCCATAGGATATCATGAAACCAAATCATATTATATCAAGTGAATATGAAACTAGATTTGTTGATATTCAACTAGACAAAAACCAAATGCAGCGGCGTGAACCATGTAATATAACATAATATGATATAATATAATATAATATGATATGATAAAATAACACTCAATATGACATATATAACAAATAATATAATGTATCATAGTAAATCAAAATGTATCATAACATAGATTTAGCACAAGTTACACTTGACATACTTGACTCATCAACTGTCTTGTATTCTGCCAACCTATCTGATATTATCACAAACCAGACAAATGTGGATACATAAACACATACTAATTTCAGGGTTCTATCCCAACTTCTGTTTTTTGTCAATACCATGGTGCCAGAAACATGTCCTCCACAGCCTGCAGCCCTAGAGTATCTTCGATTATGCCAACATCCGATCCCAGATGACCCTATTACAGTAGAGTTCCATTTCAAAATCCATGAAATCCCCATGAAATCCCCTTGAGATGCAATAGAAATCCCAGTGGATCACCATGACATCTCGATTTTCACCCCAAAGGCCTGCGAGTCAATGAACTGGTTCAAGCTCTCTTGCGTCCGAGCCTCCAAGTCCTGGGGAAGGTCTTGTGGAGATTGTCCGTGAGACGGGGGAGAAAAGGAGTGGATATTCAGGGACCCAGATACATCCAGATACACGATGGTACCCAAATAACTATGGTCCCAGTAGGTTTCTATGGTCCCTTTGGTCCCCTGATGTCCCATGGTACCCAGAAACACTATGGTCTATATATAGTCTATGTCTATATCCATTAAACCTATGGTATCCCAATCCAAACAACACAATGAACCAATCCCGGCCTTCAAGCTCTTGGCCTGGGCTTTATCTTGGGCCTCCATCTTCCTCTTGGCCTGACAAAACGGCGTGGGGAATGGGGAAAGTGAAAGGCCTGGAGAAATGCAACATGGAACACCCTGGAAAATATATGAAAAAAAGCATTGAACAAACGTATGTGAAACATGTGATGAAACAAGCTTGTTTGGATGTTCATGGCACATCATTTTGAATAGAACAAATCACCCTGAAACAACATATCACCTGAACAAAAGAAATTTATAAATTGATGCAAATGATGACGCAATTTTATTTGGATACTCTTTTTCCGTGGTTGATCATCCTCTCTGGTTTCTGCCTTGGTCTTCTTCATCGGTTGTCAAGGTCCGACAAGCTTTGAGGCAGGCCATATCAGGACTGGTACAGTAACTTTTTGGTACTCAATGTTGCAACTAAGTTCCCAAAAAAAGAAGTTGACAATAGTTTACAGCATTTTGAGAAGTGCTACTCATGGCTACTTGCCACACCTGATCCTTCAGGTTTGCTTGGAACTCGGCAATGTCCTTGGCGACCAAGCACAGCCGATACGGCAAAGAAATCACTGCATTACCAGGGTACCCTCCACTGAAATGTTTGTTGGTTGAAAAAACACAACATAAACCATGGATATACCGCATCTACGAAAAACTCTGATAATGTTAGTAAAAAAGCAGCTTAGCTATCTAGGGGGCACCATCTTGTAGGAAGTTGATAGCAGTCAAAGCCCCTCCCAATTTCACCATGAAGGATGCAATGCTGCTTGAGTTGAACATTTCAAAAGCAGAGTCATGCTGCTTCAGACCATCAAACTAAGAAATCTCGGAGATTAACAGCAAAACAAGTCCTTGCATACAAAGGTCAGACAACTGAAACAGAGTCGATTCATTTTTCCCGAGTCCGATGTTCCTTCTCATTGGTGGCCGATCAATCTAAATATTGGTGAATACGGCCCCAATGATAGAGATTGAACAGAACCAAGTGGAAATACTGTCCGCTATATGGGTTTGATTCCCAATGAAACCTGTCCTTTTTGCGGGGACCATCCTCCAATTTCACAGCCATATGTCGTGGTGCTAATTACTTAATTTATATTCTATATCTCGCTGTATTCCATATGAATCGATGTCTTGATTGTCACACCCCATACAAGGTTGTGCCCCCAAACTACAAGTTGGTTTATATTGCCCGTCGACTATAGATATATCTACAATAAACCCAAGTTATTGGACTTATAAACTAACATTGCTAACCACCTGGGGAGCCATCTTGTATTTTCAGACACACCCCTGTACTTGCACACTAGCGGCTCACCATCCCAGCCCAGCCCAAACACCTTGGCAATGCTGTCATTGATCTCCTTGACAACCTGCGCAACGTTGCTATGTCAGCTACTCTATGTGGCTGTGCCTCAGAATACCAACCGACCCACATTAAAAAGAAAGGAGAGTACCCTGAAATTTGATTGTTTATCATCATCATTTCCCACTTAAAATGGTCACTTTCTTGGGATATACCGCATGGCATACCCGTGTACCGTATACCCGTAGTATACCCCATTTTCAGACACACACACACACAACCATAACATCATCATATTAAGCGGTTCTTGACAAAATGCTGTATGAATCCAAATGCTTCATGCTTCAAACAGAATAAATCCCTTATGTTCCGACATGTTCCGACAAAATCTAGCAGGTTGAAATCATACTTACTTAAAGTCCCCCAAACAGGTTTGAAACAACCAAACATCAATGAAACCAAATAAATCCACATAAAGCCATACAAGACCATGTTTTTTGGGGTTCTGCAGTCCATCCCCAATCTCGCCTGGTCGGCCTGGGCCTTGTTCTTCTCAGCCTCTGCCAAACGAGAAGTGGCCTCAGCGACTCGGCAATGAGAAAACTTCGTTGATGTTGTATCTCAAGTCTCTAATAGTCTCTACTTACTGGTGCTTAGCAGGGAATGAGGGAATGACCTATAATAACCATTCATAATCATCCCATTCCCCCATTCCCTACTAAGCACCAGTAAGTCTATATATAAAGATATCTATCTAATCTGAAATCAAACCCAATCAATTCAGGTATCTTAGGAAATGTATGTATCCATGTATCATACATACAGTGATTTTTTGTGATATCTAGTGAATCTGTCCATCCTTCATCTAATCTATCTATGCCCCATGCACTCGTATGTGTAAACTGTTCCAAATCTATATAATATAAATATGTGTGTAACATGTCTATATATATATAAACATCTCATGAGTTTATATAATGCATAGCTGGGTATATCATAATACTTCGCTAACCTGAAACTTGCAGCAATTTGGGGATGATTCCCCGAATCCTAAGCATCACTCTCAGCTTCTGGTCAGACTCCCCGTGGTCACAACCAGGACGCCTCGTTGTACTTGGCGATGGCATCCTCGATATCGGACTTGATCTCCTTGCAAGGTTGCCGTGTTGCCGTGCGTGACTTCGGCAGCAAAACATCAACCCGATGAAGAACTAAGTTGATTAATAACTGGTGAATAGATGTTTAAGATAGTTCAGGAACACATATTACGAACTAAATAGAGGAACGGTATGTTATGTCTAGCCAGTTGATTTGCAAACTCATTAGCACGTGTTTGTGCTAGACATGTCTAAGTACAGGTAATGAGGTGTATCGTCCGACATCTAAGTTGGTAAACTAGCGATAAATGTTGATATGCATTGGGTACCTCTGGCTTGAAATGGGCTGTGTTTGGGATTAACCGCTGGTTTGAAAAGAATCCCTTTCATTCATGATACCCAAAAAACAAATAGTGGCTTACCTCGACCCTAAAATGGAGGATTTAGACGCAGCATCGCTTGTTTTTTGTTGTCAATTGACTGCCCATGTTTGTTCAATTATCTTTTCTTGTGACCACATGTCACCACAACAAAGATATTTGTTGAAACATCATGAACATTCAATAACCATAGTTTGCCTTTAAACAACATTGCATAGCAACAACCACAATGTTGCTCGCATCACCATTGCTGTTGGATAAGACCATGTGAAAAGAAAGACACAGCTAACAATTGTAGGATTCAAGGTTCACCACTGCAATGGACCTAAATGGACAAACAAGCAGTCCCACACCGCTTAAGTAGGGTAAGTAAATTCCCCAAACTATGATATGAACGGGGAACATCAAGGTTTTCAACCATGAACATTGATGAAATCCCCTAAATCCTCCATGTTTATCAAAAATGCCACGTGGCTACGCGCCGGACCTTCTCGCGCGAGGCCATAGACTCGCCCAGGACGGGTGACAAAAAGTAAAAGAGCCCGGCCTCAGACGGGAAGACGGCCATATATCTTGAAAATCCGAATGGCCATTGCGTTTTTTTGTTGGATTCAATAAAACAAATGGAATTTACTATATATCATGGGGATTCACTATACTCATGCAAAATTTAACCTGAATCAGTCTTCCAATTAAATCCAGTAGAGAAGCGTCAAATCATAATAGTCATTGGCTTGAAACAATCCATTCCAATTCATTCTATGGGGAACCCAACCTTTTTTCAGGGATATTGCGTCGGACTAAAATCAGAATCCATGGGGAAGAGGTTTCAATGGCTTGATTTAAGGAAGTTTTACACCAAATCATAGATATTACCACTAAATCTACATGTTTCCTATGGTTTCCTGTAAATTTCCCTTCAACCACTTCTTGGAGACAGCAGAAGGACTGTATTACTGAAAATTGAGCAGCATCTATCAACAAGAAGATGGTGTATACTCTGCCACCTACCTGGGGGCATCCTAGAAACCAAAAATACCTTTCAAATACAGGTTTTTTGAACAAAATGAAGTCTTTGCATATGCATTCACAAGAATAAGAACCGAATTCCACTCTTAGATCTTTCAACCCATAATCGCATACATGGATGTATACATGGATGATTTTATCACCCAAGCTGGGAACAATATCACGGTACAAGTAATACTTGGATTTGACCACCCATTGTTTTTTTTTGTTTAAGAAAATACATATATATATATATTCATATAACTTCATATATATATATATATTATATATATATACATATATAATATACACAAGTATATATCAAATATCAAAGATTATTAAAGTAGAGCAGAATTATTGCCTGATTGAAACTTGAACAGTTTTTACAGTATATGCTTGGCTTTTATCAACGAAAAGCAACTACTATTTCATCACCCAGGCTGGTGAACAAATTACAGCAATATGTGGATGTAACATTTTGTTGATTCATTTCATTGTTGGATTTTAGCAAGGAAATTTGAAGGTGCCCCCAGCAATGAGTGCAATCAGCCCATATTGGGGTTGATGAGGTTCAGACCCCCAACAAAATGGCAAACGAGGCGACAATGATTGTCACTATCCTACCATGGCACAGCTTCAAAAACAATGGTGCCAATTCCGCGCCTCTTGTATCCTCTTGTCAGCCGAGTGACGATGAGGATAGAGATGTTGATCAGATTGATGTCAGGGATGTTCCTCAAAATCTTGAGTTGAAACACCCATGTGGGCCCAGGGTTTCGCCTCCAAAGGATCAGGACAAAGCATCAAAAACATGTGTTGTATGTCATGTATTGTTCGTTGTCATCACTGGAATAGCCAAAACAAGATGCTGTACAATCACAAATAAAGGCAACTTGGAGAGTAAGGCACGGGGAACCAAATATTGGTTAGTTCTAACTCTTCTAGTCGCATGATGCTGTAGGACTGCAATGGAGCAATGAAGCATCAAACAACGACATGAAACTTCTATGGATCCATCGAGATCCCAGATTTCATGAGAAAACACGCCCTTTTCCCACCAGGGAAAGGCAGCAGTATATAATTAGCCCCGGTGTTTGTACCCAGGCCGAGACCAGGTAGCCAAGGCACAAGTTCAGCGCGAAGCCGCCGCCAAGTTCCACCTCTGCAGAACAGTGATGGCCACTGCTTGGGAACCCCAACTGGTTTCACTCACATGGGTTAGTTCATACTCCCCAATAACCAGGTAGTATAACTCCTTACAGTATCTTAAAATCACCAATCAGCTTAAGGGTATTTTCTTCAGGGCTCAACTGGCCCAGGTAGACACAACATCAGCATCAGCATCTACATTAGGACAAGCATGTCGTGTTGGTCATGAAGGTTTTGACATACATGATATATGTTTTTAGATGTAGATGTGGAAAAAAATAAATATGTATGAAAATTGTATGAATATATATATAATATAACATCATGTTTGGGGATTTCTGTGCCATTAACAAAAAACAAAAACACACATATTCCAATGAATATCCACGAGATATTTTCCACTTGCTCCCTCCCACCCTGGCGCCCTGGCCTTGCCAAAGTCCAACAACCCACCGCCTTCCTCTGCCATGGCCGGCGCCGCGGCAGTCGCAGCGGCGGCCGCAGCGGCCGCGGCGGGTGGGACGCGTTGCACCTTCTAGGGCAAATGTCGCTGCAGAAATGTGTCGTTTCACAAAAAATTGGGCTTTTGCTGGGAAAATCAATAAATGCTTAGGAGATGTTGCGGATTTCTGAATGAACTTGCCTTTGAACTTGGGATTTGACTGTCCAAAACCCATCAATGATAGGTTTTTAATGCAATATAATAAGATATAGTGGGCTAATTGCAGTAGCAAAACATGAGATAAACCAGTGGATTTTAGGGGTGCCTCATTTTTTAATAAAGCCACAATATCATAAGGCAGAGAGTTATCTTTCTGGTATCATTGTAATACTATTACATATTTCTTTGCATAAGAAATCATAAGAATCCTGTATATGTATATACTATATGTACATACATATATGGAGATAGATCCAATTTCCTCGTAGTGGAGAAATCATGTTTATGAGGCCCTAAACCACAATCGCAAGCATGACAATTGTAGCACTTTGTCTTCTAGTTTTTGTTTGTAGTTTTTCTTTTTTTTTTTTCGAACATACTCATAGTTGGTCTTCTTAGGTTGCAAAAAATACTGATGACCATCACCATCACCATTTTGCCAGACTTGTTTTATGGGGAAACTGTGCAAGAAGCTCATGTGTTTGGGGGGTGAACAAAGATAGCTTTCTTTCTTCCAGACTTGCAACCAATCCATCGACACTAATCCGCTCTTTGCTATCTGCCCATGCTTTCGCCCCTACCCAGAAGATTGTTTCACCCAACCCACACCTGGTAGCCAAATCATGTCGTTTCCATGTGTTTCCCATAATCCCATTACATCCGATATGATATCCTCATATATGTCTCTATATATAATAATATATTTATAACTATATAATTAATAATACGTCGCTTGTTTCTTTTCATTTGCATGTTGCTGAAGCCCTCAATATAAGCCCCCCCTATGGTAAAGCCATCTGAGTTCCCAGGCTGGCAAGAAAGCCATGGAGCTGCTCAGCATAGCCGCAACCGCCATCGCGGCCAAGGGCAGCACGAGATTTCGTCGTCGGACCGCCATGGCTGATGGTCAACGGGGTGGGTAGCCAGCTACAACGAGACGAAAAGAGGCTGCGGCATACCACTTGGATAGCCCCAGTCTACATCCGACTTACGTTGGTGATTATGCAACTGGAGTTATCCTCTAAGTTACCAGGTTCGGATGATCCTACTCGCGTCTAGTTCCAAGATGTTCCAGGACCCGCCACGGTCAGTGTCACGTTAATATTTGGAAGGCATTCAGCTCCCAAGTTTGCTGAAAATCACAATGCTACTCGATATGTCCTGATGCCATGATGAAACTCTAGTGGCAACTGTCAATCCCATGTTTGCTGGCTGGTAAAGTCCGTATATTTGTTGATGACTTGCTCATGTTGGTTTGTCAAATGATCATGTTTGTGTGCTCATGCCCCTATTTTCGCTGGCTAAATATAATTCCCTCTATCGATTGTCTATCGATCCACCTACCTCTCTTTACAAAAAACATCACATAAATCATGACAATATTCCTGGTGGTTGCCCCCATTTTTGGCCAGTTAGACTCAGTTAGACCCTTTACTGCAGCCCACAGCGCCTGATCCATCCCACTGTTTCGGCTATGAACCTCCGCCAAAGCAACACATGCTGTGGAAAGTGGGGCCCCTCAGTTACCATCCCAAAAAAACATGGGTGACTAGTTGGGGTCTATGTTACTTAGGACTTAGGGGGATGATGTGTCTGTTGGTTTATCTTCAAAAATAGAATAAGCTACAAATATTTCTCCACCATAATTCCAAAGTACTCGAGGAATAAAAGAAAAACTCAAACATCTTTGGGGACTCCACGTTGTGACAATGCAATGCTGATTGCACAGAGGACATGTGGAGCATATCCACAAACAAAGCACATATCAAAGGCCCTGTTGCATCCCGCGGCCCAACTCACTGTGGAATACAATAAGTACATTTTCACTGGCGAACTCTGTGACTCACCAAGAGGAAAAACAGCAAGTCTCCCAGAACTGTCTTTTTCTGTTTTTTTTTGCATGTTTTTTTACCACGCGACAATCTGGTAAGAAATCCCCTGCTCCCTCTGCCGCCTGCATTGTGTTCACTTGACTGGTCTTCGGACTCTCACTTTCCATTGGGCTTTCCATTGGACGTGCAGCCTGACCAAGGCAGCACACGTGATGCATGGTTCCAACCGTAAAGGCACTCAACATGTGCGACCAAGACTTGTTTTTCGAGACGCCAAAAGATGCTAAAACATCGATATGAACTTCCGCAACAATATAACTCATACTGAAACACAGATGGGTAGAGGTAGTGAAGGCATGGTCACAGCATACAACATGCCCTGCAAGCGGCAAAACCAAAGCAAATCCAACAGACAAATTTCAAAGTAGATAACCCTTTGGCTTGGCTTCCCACAGGCTTGTCCAGAGTAGCTGGTGGTTCTATCTCGACTATGTGAGAAGCCTGCAGAACAAGGCACAAAATCAACCGTGTGGGCACTTGAACACCCTACAGGGAATAAACCATACCATACCTATGGATTATACACGTGTATACATGTTTGTCTACAAATATGAACACTTCATATATGTTACATGTATATATTATATATATTATATTATATGTTATATCGTTCCTGTATATAAATATACGTATTTGTCTTCATTTATGTATCCACACATTATCTATATAAACTAAACATAATATCTCAACACATCAAAATCAATCTAAACATACGTGATAGACATGGTCGCTACATTCCTTTTTACGAAAGTCCTAGTATTGGTGGACTTGTCGTCGCAAGTGGTTCCCAGTGGTTATGGTGGATGGTTCCGTCAACACCTCAAAATCCCGAAACAAAATTCACACGGCTGACCCATCCCAACGGGAACGTTGTTCATTTTTGATCACCCACATGATCAACCAAGCATCAGAATCTTCAAATTCAACCACCCAGTCCTTTGGCTTGACGAAAAAAGCAGATTGATTGCAAAGATCAGGATCTCACCAAGAAAAACACGGCAGAAACCAACGCAACTGGAAGATGATTTTCCAAGTCTGATTCTCAACATACGGATATGAACGAATCGAACCAGGGATGATCGGGCTGCTTGATGCTTGAACCACCTATTCCATCTTTACGAGCTCATTGCGATCACAATCCCACTTGTTGGAATGGACAATTCACCGTAATCATTTAAACCATCAATCTAGATCGAGGTGTCACTGTTTCACTGAATCAACACATATCATAAACATAATCATATAAAAATTGGAGAATCGTCAAAGACCAACAAAAAGACGGAACTTGAAAAATCCACCATATCATATCATACCAACATAGAGTCTAGTCACAATATATATATATATATGCATATTATGTACGAACATGTCATTTGCTTGGGGGTCTATGCCAAAAATCAGGATCCAACCATATCAGACCCTATTGAGCTCGCCTGGCTCATCTGAGGCGAAGTTGCGCTGCTCTCCTGCAGCTGTGGCATTCTTCGCTTTGTAGGGCCGGCAAAAGGTACTTTCCCCTGGAAACCTGAAACTTCTTTGGAGTTCACGAAGCAAGCTGACTCCGATGATTTACAACAATCACACATCAAACAGTTTAGAGAGGATTCAAGATTGGCATGCATATGCATACATGCTAAGCTACAGCACCTGGGATAGAAGCTGTCAGTTTCCATGTTTGCTTGTTTGCACTCTCACCTGTGAGGACAAAGTTCATATATGTTAGTTGGTACGGATATACACTCATTTGGGCAAGTCAAATCACCATGCTTATGTTCGCAGTTATGCTTGTGGCCTTATTTCTTTGCTGGTTTAATCTATATCTTTGGTGGTTCCTCAGTAATTACAATTTTTGCCAGGTAAACTAAAGCCATCTTCATGGACCAGCAACCAGCAGCACCTCTTTTGCACTGTGCCGGGTCTGAACCTCTGATGGCCAAACCTGGCCGGATGAGGCTCTGAGGCTCTGACTGCATGGAGGGCAAAGGGTAATCATCACCCACCCAAAGGCATCCGCCCCAAAAACAAAACCTTGTCAAACATGTGTTGAAACAATTTGGAAGGGCTTTAAAGCTCGAACGTTGTTGCCTGCACCAAGCAAACGAAGGATAAACTGACCCACATCAAAACCGTTTGAGTCTCGCAGCGTAAGTCACAAATCTCAATAACTACAGAACATACATGAGCTTGCAATTTGGCTTGAAATCCCAATTCAATTCATCAGACTTGCAAAAGCACACAAAAAGGTAAACCAAGGTATGGTGATTGCGAAGGTTTTCAAATGCCTAGCACTTTCGCTAAAAGAACACCACCTGCAAAACGTGTATTGAAGGCAACCGAAAACCGCAAAAACCGCTAGAACCCAGGCAGTCCCTCTGCTGGTGCCTGCTGTATTGTGTTCACTTGGCTTGCTCTCGATGTCTCCGCAGATTCCGTTCGATGTGCTCCCTGGAAAATCCGACACGCATCTACGGTAGCTGGTTCTTCCGGCTCAACTATGGTTTCGAAACCCGCAGTGTCCAACGCAACAAAGCGACTACGTGGGCACTTGGACATTGCAAGAACAAAAAATATAGGCATAGGGATAAAACATATACCTGCAGGTAAATTGCCCACATCATCATACAACTCAACATCAGAGTCTTCAAATTCAACGACCCAGTTCTTTAGCTATGAACTAAAACAGGATGTTGGTCAATGTGTTTTTCCCATTCGCAATACATGACAAAGAAAGAGACAAGGGCTATTTCAGTGAGCATAACATGTTCGTATGTAAATCATTGGAATACTAGCAGAGGATATGACTATAATCAATATTTCACCACTTGACAAAACAACCCAAATCAGGATATCACCAAAATTGTCCCCAAAAAAAAACTGTAATTAGACTTACAACATGATCTCCCCGTTGGATATCGATGGCCTTCTATTGCGTGGATACATGTTGAAGTTCAACCGTTTTTAAGATAGAGATATCAAGCAACCAAAACGGGGATAACCACAATTGGGCTGTTTGTTCCTTGAGCCACCTATGACAAGAGTCAATTGGGGTCATAAACAACCACTGCGGAGGGATTTGTTGGATCCAACATCATCAGCAACTTGAAAGGATCGTCAAATACCATCAAATGCAACAAACTTGAGAAAGCAAACATATACCAACACATCATTCAGGATATGAAGGAAGATGTCATTTAATGCAGGGATCTATGCCAAAAATCCGGATCCAACCACCAAACCCGAGCTCACCTGGCTCATCTGAGAAGTCGTGCCGCTCTCCTGCAGCATTTTTGTCAGGGCCGTTGCCGGGCCGTCAAAGGCTATTTGGCTCTGCTGATTTGGATGATGTCCATCCATCAATCGCAAATGAAACGGTTCACAGAAGATTCAGGATTGATATAGCGACTAAGCGACCAAGCACCTTTGCTGAAAAAGTCCAATTTGTTTGTTGAATTTCTCGGTTGCACACTCATTTTGACTTGTCAGTTCACCATGTTTGCAATATGTTTGCACTTATGCTCGCCTTATTCTTATTCCCCAGTGTTTCCCTTAAATCTGTACTTAGTTACTCCCTATAATTTTGCTTTCCAAACTATTATATAAAACCCTTTGTGTTTTTCTGAAGGTGAAATCTGGATTTATGCTACTCAAAAGTCCCATCTTCATGGATCAGCAACCAGCAGCACCTCCATCGCACTGTGCCGGGTCTGAACCTCTGATGGCCAAACCTGGCCGGACGTGGATTGAAACTTGGCATAAACGCCACAATTTCAGACTCTGACAATGTGCATGGAAGGCTAACGGTACCTCCCAAAAATTGGAATCCCCATCGCCAAAGAAGCCCTCACTAAGATGTTATAAAACATTATAACACCATTGTTTGGGGGAACCCTCAAATTTCCATGAAATGCTGGTGTTTGCAACAAACAAACAAGGATAAACTTGTCCACATCATTTATATACAAAACACGTAACGTGGTACACTCCACATATAAACCATCCCCAAGATCACCATCAATGGGTGGTAAAACCCATCCCCAAAAGGTAGGTTTATTAATTATATATTAGGTTTACCATGGCCACATTAGTCAATGATCAAACGTATCAAAGCCTTCTGAATCTCACAGCCTAAATCACGAGTTTGGAATACGGTACAGATGTGTAAACACATAAACTTGTAATTACTGAAACATGGTTCAACATGATAATCCCGTCAAGGCTTGCAAGCCTGCGTCTTACCACACGACCATCTGTCTTGCAATAGACAAAACAAAACACGCACCCACACACACACACCTTAAGGAGGTGCTTCCAAAACAACAGAAACCACTAGAATCAAAGGAATCAAGTAGTTCCTCTGCTGGTGCCTGCTGCATTGTGTACTCTTGGCTTGTTCCCGAAGTCTCTGCATGTTCCATTGGATGTGCCACCTGGTAAAATGCCGCAGGTGTACCGATGAAAAAATCCGGTCTGATGGGCAATCTGTCACATGAGCGGTTCCCTCATGGTTCCCTCCATTCAGAATCGAGATGGACACTGGAGACAGCCCCGAGCCTTGCTTCCCACGGGCTTGTTGAGAGGTGGTCGTTCTGCTTCGACGATGTGAGAAGCCTAAAGGAACAAAGCAAGATGGTTCAACTACCTGGGCACTTAAAAGGAACGTTCTGAAACGAGATAGGGATCAAGCCACACCTGTAAATTACTAGAAAGTCAACAGCATCAACAATATGGGATAATCAAACAACATACCAACATATGATCATATGGAGGGGGTCCTAAAATGGGGGTACCCCAAATCATCCAAATAAGACCGCTTTTTATTATTTTTCAGTATTGAAATCCATGGTTTTTGGGATCCCCCATTTGAAGAAACCTCCATATCAGCTATAGTTACTAGTGTGTGTTTAATTGAGATCAAGCGAGAACTGGGATCCAACCAGCAAACTCAGTTGTGCTCGCCTGGCTCATCTGAGGACTTGTCGTCGTGCTGCTCTCCTGCAGCATGTTTCACTTTTTGCAAGGTAGGTCCGTCAAACGGACCTTTCCTCTGGAAACCTGAAACTTCTTTGGAGTTCAGGAGGCAACTTATCAGGAGGCAATTTGACTCCGATGATTCCAACTATTGATCTCAAAAGAACAGATTTAAGGAAGATTAAAGATTGCGATAGCTACACTGCTACAGCTACAGCGCTTAAAAGGCCTTGGACAAAAGCAGCGATGCCATTGCAGAGTTTCTTCACATGGAAAAGGTGTCAAAAAGAGGAGCCGCCTTTGTGCGGTCCCATGGTTTCCACGGTTTGATGCATGTGGCACCCAAATCCAAAGAAGTCCACCAGCGAATGCCTATGTTTTCCCCCTTTTTCTTGGTACCCACATGAATCTGTTCGCTGGAAAGCCAAATCCCCTATGTCCCCTGGGTGATTTCGTGCTCCTTGGGGCTGACTTTGGACTCTCTGGAGGGCCTGGTAGAGGTTTGTTTCGGCTAAGTTGGTGAATTCCACTCAGCTCATGGGAATTGAACAGGTGATTTAAGACTTGATTAAGACTACACTAGCGGTAAACCAGTTGAAAAATAGCCACTTTTCTTGGTTTCACAATCTAAATCTGGGAATAAACCTTGTACTTCATTCCTCCTTCAACCAATTTCGGGACAAATGATTTGGCAAATTGAATCAATTTGAAGGTTTTCTATCATTGGTATCTTTGCCATGTCAATGATGTTCATTGTCATTGTCAGTATCGTTGTCCTTATCCTGCTATTTCTGATCATGAATCAGTCCCTTGAGCGCCAGACATTGCTGGTTGCGACATGGTTTCTTCCATAGCAGGGATGGGCTGGGGCAGACGCAAGGCCTCGCTGATCGGAAGATTCACCAGCAATATGGTGTCAGTCCTATAGATTCAAAAAAATCAAAGCTATATATGCTCACAGAGTGTAACATACGTATAAATGTATACACAAATCATACAATACATAAATCACATGTAACTCAGGTATGTGACACGTACAAATGAATGACCCATTTGGCTAGCGGCTAGCAACCACATGCCAACTGGGATGAACCTTCAAGAAAGGACCATGGATATAACATGACATAACCAACATTGCTGGTGCTATTCAAGAACCAACTACACAAGGTGGGTTCCCTTAGTTAGCTAAGCTGGTTTATAGACTCCAATGGCATCTAATCACAAGGATTTATTGTGTATATATTTGTCTCTATAGCTAATGGTGGTTATAAACCAACTCATAACTAGGGGGGCCACCCTGTAAATTATGTAATGTGCAAGGAGTGCAATTAGGTTGAATCATGTTTGGAAACTTTTCGGAATATAAGGTACTCTTCCAACAACAATATGAGGTGTGTGCTTGAGCCACCCATCGCAACAATATGTTTGTCCAGATGGGTAAATGATCAAAGATCATATGACAACACTGAATTCTCAGGGCATCTAATTACAGAAATTTGAAGCAGCAAACTCTCAACACGATCACCATGATCCGCTGCCAAAAAAAGTCTACTAACCTTCTGTAGCAAACCCATCCGATTCCCCCTCCCCAAAAGTCAAGTGATTGGGTACAACCGTAGTACAATCCATAGCTTCTATGCTATAGTAGCTATAGGCTATAGGTCTATATCTATATAATTCCTCTCAATTTTCCTCCTTAGTTTATATGTCGGCATCTGGCTATGGATGCCGGAAGCTTTCTCATGAGACAGACTTGGGCTTTCCAAAATCCATAAATCGTATACCTAGACCCTCCAAGTACCATCAAGTACCTACATTCAATGGATTGGTAAATGGGAAAATTTACAGGAAACCCCCATATTTCATGGGAAAATCCATGGTTTCCTGTAAAATTTCCCTTAAACCAATCCAATGATACATAGGATATTATACTATCATGATATACCATATTCTATGGATCCAAACCCCTCCTTTTCGAAGATACTTGACCCCCCAAATCATACCTAAAACACTCACAGGGATCCACAGGGATAGTATATCCATGATTTTGGTACCTTCACCCATTTTCATGGGCTGAGAGTCGCTGCTGTATCACATAGAGATCAGCCGGACAGCCCCCAAATCAAGTTGATGTGCAGCCTTGAAATCAAACCTGGAACCAACCAACAATGGACCTAAGAATATAGTTCTTATATTTTTTGTCTGAAGGAATTCTAATTTGCCTAGATTATACCGATTATACATGGACATCCCATGGCATATCCCCATGCATAAATATTCCTTCAATGTCCCATTCTATATATATATATATACATATATACAAGATATATTCTACTAAAGACATCAGATTCCATGATGGTTTTCAAGAAAAAAATCAAGACTCAGATCGCATGCGTCGCGAGACTCGGCCTGACGCGCTTGCCTGAAACTTTGCACTGCTTCCAGACCTCGCTGGGGGCCATGCCTATCAAAAAATGGGACTTGCAATGGAGCAATTGGTGAGAAGATTTGAGGGTACCCAACGTTTGAGCCGTTTCCGTCCAAGCATTAGCGGCGTAGCCCGCAGTCCTGCTGGTTGATGCACATCTGTTTCCGAATTGAGACCTTGTATGTTCTAGTCCACCAAGCAGCTTGGAGTCCCTGTTGAAAGGTGGACACCCAGAACGAAGCACATGGCCATTTTTCTGCAGAGTTAGAGCTGTGATACACATTCATGATATCTCAGTGCTCAATTCGACCTATTTCTGAATAAATTGTCGAGTTTAATTGGTTTCACTTGAACTGTCGGTAACCACAAAGTGCAAATTCCACTCAGTCCCCCAGCTGTGTAAGGAAGATATATTTGCCAGTGGCACGCGACGTTTGCGCCTCAGCAATCATCCATCGATACAGATGGACAAATGATGACAATATGGCCAGTGTTACCCACGGAATACATGAGTGTTTCTCAACATTAGGTATCCCAAAACCATCGGTTCCGCATGAAAAATGAAACACAATAATTTGATGTCCCATTAACAAAAACTATCGTCAATTGGGAAAATATGTGGGCTCCCACCCTTTAAGAAATCACCCACATATCCCCACAACGATTGATAGTTTTTCATACGCCCCCCATGGTGGAGCAAAAGGTTCATTCGAATTCAACCAATATTTCCAGCAGGAGTGAAAGATGGTACAAGATGGTACATGGGTCATGGTCATCCCATTATTAGGGGTTCCTTATACGTGGAAGATTCACCAAAATCTACAAATGGTGGGACGACCATCCCCTTGGAGCAAAAACCCAAAGAACCATGATGTCTCATCAGCGAAAAAACCCTGGTCACTGCTCATAGATCCTCTGCATCAGTATATATCCCATTGTATATCCCATCAATCCACCATAAATCCCATTATACATTGTCATATGTATCCTATTTCATACACATATCCCATGATATACCCATGATATCCTAATTTGCGGATTACCCACACAAACATGCTGATGATTGTCCCATGAAGTGGAAACACTGACCATGACTATCTCATATTGTAGTCTAATTGTAGTGATAGAAAACTATAGAAAAACATAGAACTATAATAAAATATAGGGGTGTCTGAAAATGGGGTATACAGCTATACACCCAAATAGCTTCTCGACAATAAGACTATCAACCATTAGATTTTGGGGCACCAAAAATGGGTCAAAATTGGGTACCCCAATCATTGGATGTGTTAATACTAAAGATGGACTAAAATCTGTGGTTCCCCAGGTCTTTAATTTTGACCCATAGCCATATAACTAAATTGAGAAATATCCCCCCGGAGATGCCCCTGATGTCCATCATATTTCCGAATAGCTGGATGGTTGATCATGGAAAATCCCCAACATGTTCATCCATTCAAAATAGATTCAAAACATGTTCTCTTGATATGTCCATCATAATATTGGGGTTTCTTGAAATGGGGGTACCCCAAAATGGATGGTTAATCATGAAACATCATTTACAAAATGTAAACGAGTACCCCGCATTTTCGGAAACCTCCATATGGGTTTGTCTGAAAATAGGGGATATCCCCAAATGGCCAATTTACTGTAATAGGGAAAATTACGATAGTCCATTGGAATTGGGGGTACACTATGTTCAGACTAATCCATGTATTGTTTGATTGATTGTCATTGGGACTTGTACTACCAAAGCAATTGGGGATTTTTTTCAAATGATAACAGGTAACCCATAGTAGGGGAACCTATTCACCAACTAGTTCAACCTAATCCACTATTTATAGATGAATTTCCCAGCTATAAACCTCCATGGCTAGGGGATTTCCCAGCCAGCCACGTTTGATGACAAGGACCGGACGGTAGCCCTAAGGATCCCCAGAGTTGGGACGGTGAAGTCCTCGATATGTTGGGAACCCCATGGGAAAACACTGGAAATTCCCTGTAGATTGAGGCATTTTTGAGGAAAATCATAGGAAGAACATGGGAAATCCCAGAACTAAATGGAGGTTGAAATGAGAGAATGATCATATTTATAGAATCACAGGGAGTGATATGGAATCATCTAAAACAATCTGAAGGGTCTACCATTTGCTGTCATAAGTGCAGGTTTTCATCTTGTAGAAAAGTCTTTTGTTTGGTGGCTCATAGTTGTTTTTACTGGGTACAGACTGCTTCAAATAAACATCTGGTGATTGCGAAGCCTCTGGCGACTCGGCGTCCATTGACTAAGCGATCATTTATATGAAAGTTTGCTGTGCAGCGTATCCCACATATGTTGGAGATTTGCTAAGAACAGGTGTCAAATGAACCACAGGTCTTACTGAATCATGTTCCTTTCTATTTTTTTAACGGAAGCATTTGGCTTTTCTGAAGGTCTAAATTATCACTGTTGTTTGGAAAATCAAATCGAAAACCCGTCAAATCTCAAATATCCCAATAATATATAATAATATCATATACTCATACATAATAGACTCTATTAGAATTTAAGTTCTACTCATTCCAATTACAAGACATACATGCCCTGTGTCAGGAGTGCAACGGCGAGATGGCCTGCTGGAGGTAGACTCCTCACAAGTTCACGGATGAGATCTGAGAAGTGGGTCGGAACCAGCTGTTGCCGGGAAACCAAATATATAAATATAAAATAGAATTGTGTCTACATATGACTGTAGTTTGATATCAACCACATATATGTTTAAGTAATCTTTACTAAAGACAATTGGGGGATATTAGCAATGTATGTACAATGTACACATAGTCGAAATTGTGGCGATATTGCCAACATAAATGGAATCATGATGGAACACAGTATTCAACACACACACACACACATGTAACAAAGTCGGCAATGTCGGCAATGAAGCAATGATCATCAACTTGAGCAATTTCAACGCGGTTCCAACCAGTTGTCCACTTCACGATGTGTCTTGTACAAACACCTGGACAAGGGAGCAATCTACCGACTGACTAGAAAACACGCTGCTTTCTGCTTGCAATCATGCCTGACTCCTATTATCACAAACACATTGACAAAAATGAAAGCATGAATAAAATAACTCATACATTGTCATTCACTTGGGCAAATTATCATGAATCATGGATCCCAACATGTCCCTTGTTCTCGCTACTAAACAACGAACCTGAAACAAGGCAAGGTAATTTTGAAACTTTGGAGAAGTTCCCCTACCCCTTATCGACCATCATGTTTAGGGACATTTTGGTGATATCGAGATATCGATATATTTTACTCATTTGTAAAGAGTACAACCATTGCAAGCAAACCTCCACATTGCCTGTACTAGTTTCCATTCAGTTATCTCGATCAATTGTATCATGTGTTCATTTATATCCATGATCTATAAAATGCATTAAACTGCTGTATTCCCTTACAGTGGTTCTGCTTTCAAAGTTTCCCCCTACCTCGCTCCGCTGCCAAACAAGATCAAGGTCCGCTCCTGTGGATGTTCCAGAGACTCTGCCTGGGCCTGCAACGGAGAACCGGATGTGCAAACATATCATCAAACATAGACATGTAGTGTGGTCAACCCAACAATAAACCATCCCCAATAGAGGTTTATTGTTGGGTATACCTCTAGAGATGATGTAAACGACCCCAGTCATGGTTGGTTAATGGAATGGCTTTGGGCATTAGGTTTATTTACCACATTTGTGTCTCTGTTATGTCTGTCAAATATTGAGAACTTAATTCTGACAAAGAGGTGCCTCTCAAATATAAGGTTGCTTATTGACCTATCGAAGTATAGTTGTAATAACCACAAAGCCCAGTTGACCGTTCACTAGTTTTACTGTAAGCCAACTCAGCTAGCTAGGGAGCACCACATGTCACATCGTATGGAATAATTTGGTCAATCCACCTGGTAAAACCATGATTTTCCTTTTGAAAGTGGCCAGAGACGGAAGTAAAAACCACAAATTCATCCCTTTGGCTAAGTTTATTAAATCACCCATATCCATTGTTCATTGCCTACAAGAAAAACATATCATGTCTATGGCTTAAATCCCAAACATTACCCCGTATCCTACACAGTGGTGCCCCTAATTAAAAGTTAGCCTACAACCCCCATTGATTGTAGTAACAGGTACAGTTATAGCGATTATCAAAAAACAAAAAAAACAGATACCATGTTTGCAAAGAAAGGTAGCTAACATCAATCACCTTCAAAAAATCTCCATGGTTTCTTGATTGAAATCTCCCTTTTCCCATTGTTTTCAATGGTTTTCCCTAGGTTTTTCATGGTGTTCCTATGGTTTTTGGGTGATTTTCCGATGGTTTTTGGTCGCTCATCCGCATCGCTCACCTTCTTGGCCTCGGCGAAGCTCCGGACCTGATCCAAGCCTTGCGGGAAGGACTGGACAAATTGGGGGGTCTAAGAAGATGTTTGATGGGAATATGATAGGAGAATAGATATAAGAATATATATATATATATACAATGATAATAATGATATATTTGGGGTATAAGAACATCTAATAGTATATGTCAATGGGTTGGT
This sequence comes from Symbiodinium sp. clade C Y103, assembly GCA_003297045.1. Lineage (NCBI taxonomy): Eukaryota > Dinophyceae > Suessiales > Symbiodiniaceae > Cladocopium > Cladocopium sp. clade C. The sequence continues at coordinate 78,006 of BGPT01001723.1, read as the reverse complement.
CTAAGGGAAAATTTACAGGAAACCATGTTTTTTTTTTCCCATCATATACAGGAGTTTCCTGTATATTTTCCCTTGAACAAATCCAATGAATATGATCATGGGTAGATGACTTGTTTGTTTCGAATCAATTGGTGAATGATGGGAATATAAGGGGAATAGAGGGAAAATTAATAGGATGGGATATATGATGGGATCTACAATCAACAATATGACATAGGGTAAAATGGGATATAATGGGAAGATGGATTGAATATGGTGGGATGTATAATCTAGTATCGCTTTTATAGTCAACCAAATGATATGGGATTGGTTTGAAACTGCGGATGGACCCAAGTTATGGCATGGTATGGCCTGAACATGCTTGAACGACCATGATTAACCGTTGGAATTGGGGATACCTCAGTTTTTTAATTTGTTTTGAGCTCTGTTGGACGTCTTATTGGTGCAGCCATGGAAGGGAGAGCCTGCCATCTTTTTGTAGCTGAGAATCCATCACCGGATTGGTTCATGGGAAAATTTACAGGAAACCTCTATATTTGATGGTAAAAACCATGGTTTCCTGTAATTTTTCCCATGAACCAATCCATTGAATCCAGGAAAACATGAAACACCCACAAATTCTACAAACAAGGCAGCCCCCAACAAATGAATCGAGGCTTGCCATGTCCACGGCGCAGTGCGCTGGCTTCATGGGTACTTGGATGAGCATCCCAGGAATCGTAACAGGCGAATGGCCTATATCCTGTTGATATCAAATGTATATATATATATGATATATGTTACATATATATATACAATGGTATCAGGTTATATATATATAAGTAAATAAACACTGTACATATATTTTCTAATATCAATACATTCAAACTAGATTATACATATATATATATTTCTATCATATGATATTAAATGATTAACATCGTAATATTCAGAATTTCATATCGCATTTATACAATATCATATATAGGTATATTATATTATACGATGCAGCATAGTATCATATTACATAATGTATTACAATGCAACATATGTGAGAAAACAAATACACAATGCAATGTAAGATAATACACAATAACATACAATAATATTGCGATATCCAATAAACATAGAATACTGTAAAACAATGGATTATAACAACATGGAGCACAGAAGTAGAATAGGATTGAACACAATAGAATAGAACATGACAATGATATAATCTAAGATATTACAAGATTGGTTAAATCATATATATATACATATGTGTGTATATGTATGACATAATATGACATAATATGACATAATATGACATCATAGAATAGATTAGAATAGATCATAAGATCAAATACATACGTCAATATATCAAAGTAAACACACTTACTATAATCTGATATCTAGATAGCTGGTGGTCTTCTTTCTCTGACTGGGTGCACCAACCAATGGCTAGCGCTGGGCCCCGCCACTTTGCAGTTGTCCAACTCCACCCAGAAGATTCCCACTTTTCCTGCAGGATCAGCACAAACACAAGGATTCGGATGGAAGCCAACTTCGTAGTATGGGTTTGTCTCAAAAACTGGAATGGAACCCCATCATCCAATATAGGTAAACATCATTATTCCCCTATTCACCCGAATATATGCAGATATAAACTTGCGTAAGACATAAGACAATAATGATGAGTTGTAACAAAGCCAAACACCTGATGTCAGGCTATATTTCGGATGATTTCGCTGGGAACTGGTTCGTCCGTGGCACAGCTTATTGCATGTTCTTGGGAACATTGGGCAATGCTGTTCAGTGCTTGACCTTAGTTGTTGTCGGTGAAACAACCGCACATTGGGATACCATTTCTTTGGATAGCCAAGTTTCACCTGTTCCCCCAGTGATTCAAACCCTTGTGCTTTAGTGAATTCTGATCAGTTTTTTAGCAAACACGTGCATTGATGTTCTCACCACAAAAAAACAATGGCACATTAATATACAGATAGCAATCTAAAACACTCAAACAGAAAAAAAAAAAAAAACTACTGATCTACCACTATCTTTGCGGGATTTCATCAACTTCTATCCCTTCTTGGGTTTGCAGTTGGCATGGCAGTCCCATTCACCCTGTCAGTCCTCGTCCTCTTAACGGACAAGGATTGGTTCATGGCTCCTGTGGAGCCTTACCTGCGCAAACTTGTCCCTGTCATTGGGTCAATTTCAGGAAACATCTACAGGGAATCATTGTTTTTGAGGATCAACTAAGTTTTCTTGTTTTTGAGGATCAACTAAGTTTTCTTGTTTTTGGGGATCAACTAAGTTTTCGCATCATCCAATTCTGGGACAAGAAAGTAACTTAGTCAGCACGTTCAACCTTTCCAAAGGAGTTTAACCATGGAGAATTAGAAATCAGGGTTTCACCACCAAAGGATTCAACACAAGCAGTCCCGAAGTATGTCAACTGCAGGCAGGATCTACTGCGATGGACTGACCCGGAATCAACCAATGAAAAAGAGGACTGACCCTCCACCTCAACATCGAAGGCTTCTCCGCGAAACGTTAGGACTGATCCAAGTAGGTGACATGATCATCAAATGTATGGTTTTAATCGTCAAAAATAGTGGTATGATTGGGATACAATGGGAATACTAAATTCTACTCTCTGGTAAAAACAACAGTTTGCCATGGAAAATCACCATCTGGACTCCAGTGAGTACCTTCTGGTGGACTTTTGCCAGCATCTCCAGTACATGAGAGTATGTGGGCCAGTCAACCCCAAGCCACAAGCCTATTGGCTCAAGACTTCTGACCATAACAAACCCAAACAAAAAAAGACACCTCTAGCAACTTCTTTCCTGAATGTCACAAATATTTTTGATTGGAGGTTTCACTATACACATTGAAGAAAAACAAGTTCTATATGTTGAAATGAAAACGAACCAGAACAGTTGGTTCACCCATTTTCTGCCGCGAAAGCGCAGCGCATTGGCTACAGCTCCTTGGAAAGGCCTCTTAGGGCTCCCAGAGCCGGCACGGGCTAGGTCGGGTGGCTTTACAATCGAATCAGGTTGCTGCTTGCTATTCAAAATCTATGGAACAACATCTACTGATGGAAACCATGTCTTCCCGATGTTCCGTCGGATATGATACTCCCATTGATGGTTCAAAGACTAAACTATGCCAAACCCTCTGGAAAATTCACATAGCTGTGGAAAATCACCATTTTATATAGATCAATCATCGAACCACATGTGCCATGTATACCATGTAGCAACTTGCAACAAATTACTGGAGAGTAAGCACCCCCATTTGCGTTTATTAAATTCCAGTAAATACCATTACATCTCTATAGTTGATTGTTGAATCCTATGAAATAACCATACTTTGATGTGTTTTTCATCCCATAATTCATTAACCTGTGGCAAGCCATTGAAACACACCCTTCCCCCAGACACCGCTGTGAAACGACACGTCGCCCAGCGCCCTCAGAAACCTTAGCACACCGGCTGCGTTGCGAGCTGCGTTGCGACCTTCCCACTATGTAAACGTACAAGGTTAGTGCCCTCCAGTTCTATTTTACAAACCCACTTATTTAGTTCAATATATCCAGCATAAACCTTTAGATTCAACAGTGAACTATTGGCTATCGTATCATTGTCATTCATTGTCTATAGTTGTAAACCCATTGATTAGTTGGACACATCATTAGTTAGTATAAATTGATAGTTAGCATCATTTTCTACAGTGACATGTTAACCCATTAACTAGTTGGATAGAGAATTAAGCATAGTGAACATATAGGTCAGTTGCTGGACATTTTAACCAACAAAGGCTACAAGTAGTAGATGGTATCACCTTGTAGAACTTTACACGTTCTTACCTTGTGGGGTGTTTCTACACCACTACGTCCAAAGGATCTCACATACATCAGGTAATACATCAAATGATACATAATAAATGTGAATTAGCTATATCGTGTATAGTCCTATAATTCCTATACTCATTCCCATACACAGTAAATATCTACATATTATGTATATATTTATGTTTCCCATTGGAATGGCATCTTTGCGCAATACCCCTTTTTGGACAAACGTTTGGTGGTAGGCAAGCAGGTTGTCCCTGGCAGAAGGGATATTCCTAGGGATATTCCGAGGGATCCCAGTTAACGATGTTTGTTCTTCAAGAATCATCCTAATCCTGTGAAGTTTCTTGGGTTTATGGGCAGTCTCCTGACTTTAAAGTATTTTTGACTGCTGCGTGATGCTTAATGAATAACAATTGCAAGAGGTCACAGTCAAAACATGAATAGTCAAATATCTAGTAGCAAGAACTTCCAAACTTCAGGCAAGCACTTTTGTCATCCACTTCGGCAACAAAGAGCAGCTCAACAAAGATCTACTCCCAAAATTGCACAATCAAGTGACATACTAAACATGTCAAATTACTCAAATTCCGGTGCTGCACCATTTATCCATACCGATATCCCAATATTGCTTGAAGGGAAATTCTGCAGGGAAACTCCCTGATATGTGGTAAAAAACCCACGCTCCCCCTGTAGATTGTTGCTCCACGGGCTCAGTGCTGAGAGCCAACGTGGCAGGCTTCACTGGCCCAACTCCTGGGGAAACGGTCTTGGGGCTGGAGCTAGGGAGGAAAACAACTGGGTTTGGTCTGAAAATAGGCTACTCTAAAACCCGATTCTCATCATTTTCCCTACCAAAGTGATTAATTTATATCCATTTATGGGTATTTCATGGCATTTCCCATTTTCAGACACTGTTATATGAAAGATTCTGAAAGCACCAAACCAAGCATGGTATGATACCTGCAATACGTCGCAAAAAACGTCGCACGAACCATGGCAAAGTGGGCCTGCAACCCAGGGCATACGACCCCATCGCAGTATGATGTGCTACCCTCTGGTAATTTAACATAGCTATTGAAAATGGCCAGTTGCAGTTGATTTCCCCATGAAGAATGGTGATCTTCCATAGCTACTGTTGGTTTACCAGAGGGTACCTCATCTCTGAACCTGTAGTTTTTTTTCGTCTATGGCTCAAAAGAAATGAAACCATCCTAAACCATACAACTGTTTGGGTATTCCATGTTTACTTAGACCCATAGCCAAAAAAACGCACCAATGACCCCCTTGCTGTGAGTCCTGCTTTGCTGCAAGATATCTTTGGTGAGCCTTCCAGGGGAGGAACGGACCGCTCTAGAGGTGCAGCCCAGTGAAATGTTTGCTGGTTAAAAATCCCCATTAACTATCATATGGATTTATCATGATATATCTGCCACAAATCATACTTATTGGAGTTGTGCAAACCAACTTAGCCAACGAACAGGGGCACCAACTTGTATAGTGGTTCATCGCATGCTACAATAATCGTCTCGCTTGATCCTCAAAGCTAGGAATAGAAGAAACATGAAGAAACCATATCGTTGAAATTTGAGCACCGACCGGACTTGCTTCGACTCACATATTTGGTTCTACAGACTTACTATGTCTTCTTTGATTCTTTAATGATTTATTGATCGTTCCAAATGTTGTCTGCAAACATCATGATACACTTGTAACCCCTTTGCCAGTCATAAGTCAGTTGCCAGTCAGAAGTCAGTTGCATTCCCATGTATGGAATGATAGTGTCACTCATAACCCTAGAAACAACTGGTAAAGGGCTTTAAACCTTGACACCCCAAGCAAAATCGCCTTGAAATAGCTGGTGAATGCATGTTTATTCCCCTACATATTGGTAAAACAGCAATATGAAGTTTTTGACCCATCCCCATAATATATTATATATATGGTTGGTTGGGAGGGGCGCTCCGAATTTTCAGATCAACCATTCTCAGTAGCCACCTCCTCGGGCGAATGGAAGAGGCCCAAGTTCCGAAAGCGTCCAGCCACCCGGATGGTCGCCTGCCGCGCCCCGCCAGTGACCCTGCTTTTGGATGGGTACGGTACACTAAGAGTTTGCGAATTGGAAAAGCACCATTGATAGTTGATTTGTCTGTTAAAGATGGTGATTTTCCAGTATGTTTGTTTACCAGAGGGTAACTTCTCAGTGTCTATGAATCAAAAACTGGGAAACTCAGGATCATTGAGTTTCCTCGCATCATGGATCAGGATTTCAAGGCCCCTTTCAGAAGCTCATCAGGAAACATGGTAGTTGCAGGAACCACATGTTCAGACATGTTTTCCAGTACCCTCTGGTGAACTAACATAGCTATTGAAAATTGCCATAGAAATAGTGGATTTTCCCATTAAAAATTGTGATTTTCGATAGCTATGTAACAGTTTACCAGAGGGTATATGCATGTGACTTTCGTGAATACCAGTGGGATTCACTCGAAACTCTTGTGTTGACCAACGGTCAAGAGCGGTACTAGTTGGATCATCCCACTTGGCAATTGTAGGTTACTGACAGTTTCTAACCACCTTCTAAGTAGGATGATCATCCAACAGATTGGTTGTGACCTAACATAAGTCTGCTAAGCTTCTGATGTTCATCATGAAGGCAAGTAATCTTGGAGTCGTTTTTTAAGGGCGGACACATGTTTCCTGCTTCGTTTACGGCATTGGGATTGGTTTGAACATAGGGTATCCCAAAATGTAATGCCGAAGATGTTCAGATGACCCTCTCTCGATGGCCCTAGATTGAAGGTATACCATCCGCATCGTCAGACAATAAACTCCCATGGTGTTGGTTGCAACATGTTATAAGTTATAACCCATTAATTAGATATAACACATATATATATATATATATCCAAGAGCCATATCATAATCAATCCCATGGTATGCCTAGAAAATGGTTGGTCAACCACTGTTTGAAGGCAGCAACCAGAGTCGTCACCCCACCCCCGCCGCCCTTCACCGCCCACCGTATAGCGTTGCTGCTCCGCGTCAAAGGAGACTCCCTGGGGCAATGCCACCTGTAACTTGGCGCTGCAGGGTGCACGGTTTGTGGAATTACCTCACAAGGACATGGCTAAACTGGCTTACCCCCCATGGGCTCAAACTGCCAGCAACAGGCTTCATTCACTGACACTGACGATTTAACCCTTTCCCCCGAGAGCTTACTTTCCCCTTCAATCATCGCCCATCAACGGTTGAATACAAGCGGAACCCAATTCTTGGACCGGCCCCAGTGTACCTCAGATGACACAGGAGCACGCTCCTCATCCCAAAAGTTGCGTCTGGACCGTGCCAACATTAGACTTCCCATGATATGCTGCCATAACAGACCTCATCATCTTTTTTTGCCAGCACTTCAATGATTTTGCAGAAGGTTGCAACGTTGCAAGAAAGTATATAGCGGTCCAAAATCATCCAAAATCTATAAGAAGTGCCCTAAATTGCAAGATCTGCAAGATGGGTGACAAAGAGAATGTTGAAGCGCATTAGGTTGTTTCTAAGGGTCCGGTTTGCAAGATTCAACCGTTTTTACTGTAAGACCCTTCCTTCAACCAACAGAAGTCACTCAACCATGAAACTATTATTCTTCCATCAAGGGTTCCTAAAATTCGAAAACCCAAAGTAAACGGATCATTTTTCCAGATGAATCACCAATTTGCATCTGAATTCCGTTTGAATGACATCGGGCTTCAATCAGTCTATGGATTGGAAAAATAAGAACAATTACAGGAACCTCCTCATCTTACTGGTGCTTAGTAGGGAATGGGGGAATGACCTATAATAACTGTAATCATCCCATCCCCCCATTCCCTACTAAGCACCAGTAAGTCATATTTCATAGAAAAACAAATCATGGTTTCCAGTGAAGATTCTCCCCCGGGGACGCCCAGTGTTAGGAGCAGAAATGGTCAGCTGCACGGTCCTGGCCCAGCAGTGACAAAGGGCCGGGGACGAGTGATGACCTGGCGGGAATCCGAGGAATGGCGAGTCTTGTGCAGCCTTCTTATAAAGCAGTCATATCTGTAGAACATCAGCATTTTGTATGTAAAAAAAGTGTGTAAATATACATACACATGATTAATCATTATTATATATATTATATTATATTTATCTATTTATATCAGTGGATTGGTTTAAGGAAAAATCTTAACCAGAAACCATGTTTTTTTTTCCCAAAAAATAAAAAAGGTTTCCTGTACCATCGGGTTATTTAACATAGCCATGGAAAATCCCCGAACTAAATGGAGGTTTCTAGCTGGGAAAATCATCCAAAATTAGCCAACTATTCCATGGCTATATTAAATAACCAGAGGGTAAATTTGGATGATTTTCCCATTAAAACCTCCATTTATAGGGGATTTTCCCATTAAAACCTCCATTTAATGGGAACATCATCCAAAATCCCTTAAACCAATCCATTGATTCTGGAAGCCCCTTTTGGTCCCTTCTCTCAAGCTCCCAGCCTCGTGGTCAACGCGGCAATGCCTGGGATCTTGAAACCCGGATGAGCCGTGGAAACGTCCATGAAAACCTAGGAAAACCAATGGAACATCTTGGAAAACCTATGGAAAAAACCTATGAAAACATATGAAAAGCCAAAATATTGAATGGGAAACTGATGATCAATTATCACAAACATGGGAAACTCACACTGATGAACAATTATCACAAAAAACATGGGAATCATTCAAAATACATTCTTTTTCAGCATCGAATCAATCCTTTTTCTCGGGTATGGAGCAACAAAAATACCAACAACCCCCTAGCAAATGACACGTTATTTGTAAAAATTAAAGTGACTGTCTTTACTGGGTCCCGAAAGGTAGCCCATTGCCTTGACCCTGACTACACGTCGCGAGCTCGATCTTAGGCGTCCCGACTTTGATTATCCACAAAGAGTTGCCATCGGCCCTCTTGGAGCTTCAGCTCCAGCAACGATCCTGCGACGCTTCTGTGAAGCAGTTTCAACAAGGAATCCCACATCAAAAGAATCGTCTAATGATAATGTGTAAAACATTGTGAATCATAGTGAAATCTCTGCTAAAATAGTGAAATGTTGTGCAAAATATCCTTAAAGGATAGAAGACTCCACAATTTTCGGCGGTATCGTTTTTAGGAAAAAGAATGCAGGACCCAAAACCCAGATTTGACTGCAAAAAACATGGTTACCCGATTTGTTTCCCACAACATGAATGTGTTGAAGAAACACAACTGCATCAGGTCAGGTGTTGTCAGCTAGCTGAACATCTGGTATCATGGAGCATCCTTTGACAAATATCCAAAGCTGATTTTCCTTCTACTTCGGACAAGCAAGGGTCGGTAGTACATGTTACAAAATCTTTCAAACAGATTCGACACAAGAATTGGCCATCCTCAGTGGCAAATGAATCTATAGAATCCGATTGATTGATATACCCAGCATAAATCCATACAAACCCGACAAAGGAGCTAGAAATCAACTTGTAGCAACCCAGAATGAAAAATCAAGTAGATTCCAACATAATTTCTGGCAAATTATAGTAATTCCATTCTATATTTTGCGGGAGCTACTAAAAACTCGAAAGCAATTCGATTTCAAAGGTTGGATCCGGTTTTTGGACGACTTTTCCATTGGTGTTTGACAAATAGCCTCCATTCTGACCTTTCTCAAAACGGATCCAACATCTTCCGCTCCTGCGGGGCCCGTGAAGGTGGTACAGCCATCAGGAGCTTCGATGTTGGTCCCTGAGAAGCGCGAGAAGCGCAGGACAGTTGAGCCATCCATGGTTGACCCATGATTGACCTCTTAATAAATTAAACATACGGTACACGTGGATATGTTGCATCCTAATTTGTAGGGCTTTTAGATCCCGATGACCCCGACTTGCGGTGCTCAAAATCCCATGGTTGTACATCTGAAAGTAGACTGGGATCATGTACTTTCTAAGCAAAAATCATCTACAATACTGATAGGGATGGAAATGGATTGATGTTTGGTGTTGATATCAGATTGATGTTTTAACGTTCACTCATAGATACAGCATACCCATACCTCAACATTTGCACCCATGAGAAGGCAATATAAAATATAATTGAATTAAAGGTCGTATATACACAAAAAAAGGGAAACACTGTCCATACCATATATGAGTGCAATCATAGAAACAAAAGCAAATAGCGAAATAGGGTCCTTACTTCAAACACGAAAAGACATGTAGATTTGTGCAAAACCTAAAGGCCTTGCTTAACGGGGATTTATATAATCATCGACAGTTGATAGCCTTAAAACTTAAATGCCTACCCTACGGTAATCAAACACGGCTAGCTGGAAAATTTCCCACAATAGAGGATTTCCCATTAAAACCTCCATTTATAGAGATCCTTCTAGATTTTTCATGTTTTTTTCCATATTGTCCCATGGTTAAAAAAAGGGGTAAATCAATTATAAATGAGCCACGGCGAGCGCACACGGTTGAATTACTGAAGGATAAAGAGATTGTCACTGATATCACCTCTGTATTAGGGATATAGAGGGCTTCCTAAAATGAGGATACCCCCAAATCATTCATTTTCATGGGACTTTCCATTATAAACTATCCATTTTGGGGTACCCCGCCATTTATGGAAACCCCATATCTCTATCTTTCATGGTTACATCCCATTTAACCATTTTGTTTCTTTCCTACTAACAGGAACAGAAAGAAAGCATATCAATGCCACCCTCATCTGCTCTACATACCCAATCATGATGATCCCCGGATTCATCAGGTGGCTAACCAAGCAACAAACCAGGAATATTGGCAGGGAAAAACCTTCTTGGAAGGGGAACAAAAACCCTGCCACAAGTCCAATTGCTTGGATGGCAGAGATTGCGGCCGTGTCACCATCCAGGTAAATGGTCTGGCCCTGGCGACCAACCTTAGCCAGTCAGTAGATGAGTGGCCATGATGGTCAAAGACACCTCAATGGAGTTTATATGGACATATAATGGGAAAATGATGGAATATGAAGGGACTATTGTTGGAATATGAAGGGAATATGATTGGAATATGAAGGGAAATTGATGAAATTTGATGGGTATATGATGGGAATCATATAATCGGATATTCGATCAACAATGACAACCTAGTTACATCCCTGCAATCATTCCAGGATGCTTCCATGTTGATGAGATGCTGATAAATATTCTCCAAATGTTTCGCATTGTTTCGCCCTGTCATATGATATTTACCCTCAGATACCACTGCAAATTCCAGCCGCGTACTGTGGCTGCCTCGCCCCGACTCAGGCTCCCACATTGTATGCCTCATGGCATCCCCAAAGTTGGACAAAACACAGTGACCAGATAAGCTAGTAACTATGATATAGGTATGGTTACAACATCTGATATCCCAAATATAAGGGGAGTGGACTCTTATCTGGGCTCCATGATTGTCTACCGACTTCTTGCTTAAGAAGTTTGATCAGAACCCAAGTACTGTGAGAAACAACCTGGAAAATCGCCAACTTTGGAGCTGTCCCGAAATAACCATCAGGAGCTTTCAAACTTTGTGAAAACATACAGGAGCTGAACTGGATCCAATCACGTACTGAGAATCACTTTGAAGCCCGTGCTCTGAAAGGATCGCACCCAAAAATACTAAGAATGTGTCCAAAAAAAAATTGACATTGCGAGCCTGATGTCCATTCATAGCTTGTATACTTGGTACTATAGCTAGTACATCCAGCTGCTGTTTCTTTTGGTCCGTGAGCTGGTCCCAGATCCGCACCTGCACAGAGTGGGTATTCCCAGTTGCTGGCAGAACGAATGAGAACGACGCCTGCTCGCCACTGGGTGCCAGGATAGCACGACACCGAAAGGACCGCAAGGGATTGATCGATGAGTTTTCTTCCAAAATGTGCCTTTGAGTAAAATGGTTACTTTTCCTCAACTCTAAGCCCACCTTGATAAAAATAGTTATATCACCCTTTTTCAATTTCACACGCGTTTTGTTTAACCACAACAGATCCCATTATTTAGATTTTGCCTCAGGACCCCCACAAATAGAACATATCCCCAAGAAGATTCCACAAGAAGTGGCTTTCCCATTGGGAACGTCAAGAAAACATCTTCTGCAAATACCACTCAAAAAATACTTTCTTCCAGTAATCCCTACCCTTTCTGGAAGTTGAAAAATGGCAAATACACTGACATTCTACAATGTGAGGCCCCCGTTCGATAGCTAAGTTGGTGCAAATAACTCCAGTTTCACTATGGTTTATGATACGCAAATATACGCAAATAACTATACTTCATGGGGTTTATAAACCAACTTCTAACGTTTGGGGGCCTCACATTGTATCTGACATTTTTGGCATATACCCTGGCCTGCAGGGGCGCATCGGCCGCCTCCATGGACGCCAGGCCGGCACCCAGGTCCGAGCCCTCTGCCAAGAGGTGCCAAGCCTCGGTTGGGGCACGGAAAAATGGGGGAAATCTCTGGTAAAACTGGGGAAAACTATGGAATTCGGGTGGAAACTTGGGAGTATGAAAATCCGGGAATTTGGGATGCATTTTAAGTATTGGATTGAGGTTACCCACGTATTTGATTCGACAAAAACTATGGTCTTTATTGATCCCAAGAGATACTATAGATAGTATGACATATCAAATTACACACAGGCAAATCGGTGAAATGTATTGGATCCATTCATGATAAAGGGTTCCTTATTTGAGGTATTTACTAGGGGCATAGGATTGTTGTGCAAATGAGCAGTGTTCACGCCCCCCGTCATTCCATGATGCTGGTGGGGATGGAATTTCCAATTCATGGAGTGTGATCATCCCAAATATAAAAATGGTACTGTAGTACATGGTAGCACATGGTAGTACAACCCCCAACTAATCATCAACCAACAATGGATTTGCACATTGTACGTGAACACAGATCCAATATATTATCAAAAAGAAACTCATCATGTTGTTCAAAACGCCAGTTGACCCTATTAAAACCCAATTTGGCCATCTAGTGTTTTGAACAAAGCTCAAATATACAACTGCTTTGTTCCCGGCTCCTCTTCCAAAAGTTTAACTTCTTGTGGTATGCAAACAGTATACATGATCATCATTCCCAAAAAGCGCACCAAGTCATCCCGAATCGACATAGTGGAAACGTTTGTAGGACATACTTTAACATACTATAACATACTATAACCAACAATGTTCAAAACCCTGCCTGTTGTTGATGACTAGTTGGAGGTTTTTACTGCCGTTTGTGTATATAGGATCCCACTAAAACCACTTAGTGATGCCTCAAAAAAGCGAACAAATGAGAACATAACTTTACAGAGATTGTACCCAACATTGACCAACAAGGTTCAAAACCCCTGTTCAACTGCTGCTTGATGATTAGTTGGGAGGTTGTACTATACCGTTCATATATTGGATATCCATTAAATCCCATTGAACTGCCTTTTATGACAATTTGAATCCCACTAAAATATCACTAGAGGAACATTAAACTAAATCTATATTACCATTCTATTACCATTAACTCACTATGAAATTGCAATATATCACAATTGTCTTACCATGATCATTATCCCAAGAAAAGAAACCAAAGCCTCAGGGGATGGCTGGGGGTTCGCGATGAGTTGGCGTCAAGACGCTCCGTCATCCAACTTCGCCAGTTGTAGCAAGACGCCTCCTGCGGCCGTTGGACCATGCAGATTTCGCCAGAAAATTGTGATTTTTCAGGTTTTTTTCGTGGTGATTCAGTGGGATGTCATGGAAATATCAGGGGATTTAATGAGTTTGGAGATGTTTGGAAGTTTAGGAATTAAGAAACCATTGTGGGGATCATAATCGGGATAGCATGGGGATCGAATGGGGGATACAATGGGAGATGTCGTCTTCAGAGTTGGCCCCGATTGGGGGTTGGGGGGTTGGAAGACTATACGAACTGTTCCGAACTGGGCGATCCGCAACTATATGGCTGTATGAATTGGACAATGAGGAAGTATGAACTTGACTCTATGTCCCTTGCTCAATGAACCCTTGCTGAATGCAGTGAGTGTCATGGAAATTGATCTGATCTGACCAACAACTCTGGTGATAAACGCTGGAGTTCGTAAACATGCCCACTGTCAGTTTGAGCCATGATGTGCCATCCATGGATTGATTTTCTGGGGAAACTACAGCTCCTGCCATGTTTTGAAACAATGCAATACTGGGGTTTCGAACAAAAAATGAGTGATGGCAATGAGTATATATATATATATATGTATAACATACTTTTAAAAACAAAAACAAGAGCATATGATAACATATGTTCTTTTTCAGTTTTTCTTGTTGGACCATATACAGCAATTAGCGGGCACGGATCAACATCTACGGAAAGGTCTGACAACCATAGATAGATCACTCATGACAATTTCTAGTGATCATCAGCTGTTGATCAATTCTAACATAGACTCATTCCCCGCCAAAAATCATCACATTTCAGAAGTAGCACTGATTTTTAATACATGTTTACCATATCTTTACCTTATTCTTACTGGTGCTTAGTAGGGAATGGGGTTTCATGACCTATAATAACCATGAAAATAATCATCCCATTCTCCCATTCCCTACTAATCATTGGATTGGTTTAAGGGACAATTTTACCCGGAAACCATGGATTTTCCCATCAAATATAGAGGTTTCCTGTAAATTTCCCTATTAACCAATCCAATGAACTCAGCACCAGTAAGTATTTGACCATTGGTTTCCCCCTGATACGGTGCCTGGACCGGTGAATTCCAGACAGCCTTCGGGCACCTGAAGCCATGCCATGGAAGCCATTTATAGATGATAAAAATGGTGATTTACCTATGAACAATTGTGATTTACCTATGAAAAATTGTGGTTTACCTATGAAAAATTGTGGTTTACCTATGAAAAATTGTGGTTTACCTATGAAAAATGGTGATTTACCTATGAAAAATGGTGGTTTACCTATGAAAAATGGTGGTTTACATATAAAAAAAATGATGATTTACCTAGTAAAAATTGGGTTTTTCCATGGCTATCTTAAATAACCAGAGGGTAAATGATAGGTTGTCTTTGCCAGTTTGATTGGGGTAGGGAAATATGCAGGAAAGCCGCGTTTTAGGGATGTTTAATAGCAGGATGGGATGGGATGGGATGGGATGGGATGGGATGGGATGGGATGGGATGGGATGGGATGAATAGTGTTTAATGCCACTTGGAGGGTCTAATCCTACATTCCTTTCGAACCATGGAATGCTGGCGCAGAATTCCACCTGCAAATCGGCCCCATCGAGGTAGAACTGCTGACCTTGGCCGAGGTGACGCGCGGAAGTCAAGGTGAGGGCCCCCCTGTGATGTTTGTTGGTTTACAAACCCAAGAATACTAGTTCGTAATTTTCCCCACATACCCAAGTAAACAAGGTTTCAAGTCAACTTAGCTATCTAACATTATCTAACTATACATAATATCATATAATAGCGAACAATGAGGTTTCCAGTCTGCATGCCTCGAATCACCATTGGAGCATTTTCCTCAACAATCAACAACTTGGGAAGGTTTAGAGCTCTTCAGAGGGGATTCAATGAACCAACATCCAAAATTCCATAACAAATCATTATACAAACATTTTGTTGATTGAAGCAATACCCTCCGGTAAACTAACATAGCTATGGGAAATCACCATTTTTAATTGGAAAATCCACTATTTCTATGCCCATTTTCCATGGCTAACTGTTAGTTTACCAGAGGGTACCACAAACCAATAGAAACACATTTTTTTCGGACATTTACTGTAAATGGATGATTTTCCATTGCCATGTTTGATTACCAGAGGGTATACCAAAATCCTCCGAGAATTCCTGCTTCCAAACACCATCACTTTAAACGTCCCGCGCCTCGCTTGCCGATCTGTCGAACCTCAGCAGCGGAGTTCGCCAGCGATGTTTCATGGCGAAGATGTTCCACCCCAATGTGTTTTAACAAGTTGATAATACACTATTTAAATATTGGAATAGAAAAAAGTGTGTGTGTGTGTATCTATATATATATATATATCGATGTTACAATGTTACATATATATATATATATTGATGTTACTATCCTGTCACTTCAAATCATCTTCATTCAATATCCCCCTATGTTTCCAACGATTACTGTATAGCATCATAGGTTTCTTAGTATCCCACTAGTATTGCATAATATCCCCGTATCCACTTATAATCCCATATCACTATCCCATACCAAGGGTATACTAAGATATCATAATATATTTCAACATATTCCATACTTAGTATACAATAACGGGTTCATTTTTGCAATAATATCCCCAATATGTATATATATTATATTCCATAATATCCCATAATCATGCACAATATCCCATTACTATAATATATCAATATCTCCAAGGTATTACACATATCATTAGTATCCCATATCTATTGGTAATCCCATATCATTATCCCATACTATCCCATGATGATTAACATTCAATAATGATTAATCACGTATACCCTCCGGTAATCAAACGTGGCAATGGAAATTCCACCATTTATAGATAATTTTCCCATTGAAAACCTCCATATATATATATAAGTATATTTATATACATATATATATATATATTAATTATAGGATTTTCCACTGCCACGTTTGATTACCAAAGGGTATCCCATGATATCCCGCCACCATGACGCGCCCCATGGCGCCCCCACCGCCAGCAAATGATGCCCCGTCGCCAGGGCGAACTGCCAACAGAGAGATGGTTCCTGAGCAAAAAATTGGGGGATTTGGAGCTGCAAAACGCAGTGAAAGTCCAAAAAAAGATGGTGGAAACACATGGAAACATGAAGAAATAATCCATTGACAATAATGGACATTTTCAACAACAATATGCAAAAATGCGGTTCAACGTCGAAAAATGCAAACATGATTCAGCAAAGATAGGATTTGTATGGATTTGTTACAATACGCAACTGCTCGGGATTTAACATCATGACTTTGGGATATCACACACACCTGATGGAGACCGTGAATCCTGATCGCCCAAGCTGATAATATAGAATCAACTTTTAAATAGGTGAATCAGCATATGGTGAATTTGAATGAGTTTGAAGTGTCATGATTGATTGCCGGAGGAAGGGAGATTGGAAACTCCGGTGTTGTTAGGGGAGTTTCACAACTGCGCGAAGATTCATCTAGTAGAAATAGACTACTGTACTGTAGTAGATACATATATATATATATAGATACATTGTTTCTCCCTCGATGATATAACACATCAAACACATGGTCAACCCAGCACAGTGGTACCAGCAATCGGTCCTGAAAGTCATTCACTGTATTGTCTTTCTTGCTTTGTTCCAATCGTTCTGGCTGAATCGCCAATGTATCACCAGACTATGCCCGAGAAAATGCCCATATGGGGATGGTAAACTTTTTGAAGTCACTTTCAGAACGTCATCATGACAACCCAGAATGATCGCGTGAAGAATGGAGGATTGAAATGGTGGAATTATCACTAAATTATATAATATAACCTCCATTCCCATTGATCCCAGAATCATCACTTTGCACCTTCTCCTGTCCCATCTTCCCCGGCGCACCCCGCTGTCGTTTCCCGGATTGTGTTGCTGCAAAGGATAGCCATCGCAAAGCAACATCCTGAGACCACCGAAGCACTACAGGATAATTACAAATGACATGCTAGCCATGAATAAGGGGTAGTCTCAAATTAAACAACTAGAGATTTGGCCATAGAAAACGACCATTTCATGTTGAGTTAGACCCTAATTGGTCACAAAAAAGCCTAGGCCTCCCCAATAACTAACTCAATTCGGGATTTTGGTGGTCATGATGTTCTAATTAGATAAAATAAGATTCAGCTAGGAAAACTCATCATGACTGTGGAACAATTTATCATATCCATTGCTAATTTTCTGCAGGGCCCGTACAGTTGCCACTCCCTTTTCCGACTGCTTCTGCAGGGTAGGGTCTAACATCAAAATTTCTTGAAAGGAACAAAAGGAACTGGGTCTTCGACCACTGTCCGTCTTCTCGCTGCACCAGTTCCAAGAGACATCTAGGCGCCGGCTGGCTCTGGCTCAACATGGGGTATGTCATGGGTATCTCGAAACATGGGGCACCCAAGTCCATACAACTGATGAGGAAAACAAACAATCATGATTTGGGCCTACCATGTTGTTGAGGAGTCACATGATGAGGGACGAACATGATATAGATATTCACTTATGCACCTTGGCACCGCTGACTTTCCCAATGCCTAATTTGTTACTGACTTCCACTGGTACGACATGTTTGGGGCATATGTTTGGACTGTTTAGACATTTGAGCTTGAAAAAGAAACTGAAAAGAAACAATATCGACTTTAAAGTTTTACATCATAAACATATTACAGCAGTGAATGAGGCTCACAAGTCCATTTCTTACACGATGGAAAACAAAAAAATATTGCAACCCACCAGGGCGGGGGATGCCTGAAACTCTTTGTTTGAATCAACATATACATGGGATAGGAACTTAGCATAACTTAGCCATCAAATTTGGACTGCAGCTACTGTAATTAGTGTCCAAAACATCCAGATGGGGATCATCATTCCCTGAAAAAAACACACATTTGAAGCCACCAATGATGGAAATAAACAAAAACTTGATACATATATAATATATCATGAGATAATACAATGAACACTTGAGACCACCAAGCATATTTGGCTTTGAACATAGCCTATTCCCTCCCTATATTTTGAGAATATATCATCATTTTCTCCATTGAAATAGCCATTTTTTCAGGTGAACCGCCATGGCCGCCATGGGGGATTTCTGCGCTACCCCAACGCACCGGGACCTGTGAAACTCATCGTTCCCTCGGTGCCAGCGGAAGGTCTATCAAGACATGTGAGATGTTTCCCAGCTATCATTGGAAACATGTTTGGAGTATTGTGTATGTTATATTATGTTTGGATACATATTTATAATATATATATATATGTATGTATATATATATATATATGTATGTATATATATATATACACACCTGTTTCCAAATACATGTAGGTGGTGTACTTTGCGATCTGGGATGTCCCAGCCGGTATCGCAATGAGAGACACAGTTTTGGATATATTTGAGGCAAGTTTGGATATACATATATATATATATATCATATATACTTGGATTTGCTTATTTAAGGGGTCCCCCCCAAAAAAAAATGTTCCCTGTAGATTCCCCAAATGGTGAATTTTCCATTGGGGAACAACACAATCACCTGAAACCAACCTGTGTATATATATATATATACAATATCTCATATCCATGTTTTTTGGATATATGTGCGGCCAAAACGCAGGGGGTGCATCCAGTGGTGCGCCGTCGATCCAAATCTGCTGATGGGGCCTCGGAGGGCGCAGATAACTCAGAAACGTTGGGAACAATTTTGATTCCAAGGAAAAACAGCGTGTTGATAACTGCCAACGAAGGAGTAGATACAAACAAACAGATCCAAGAAGTAAGAAGTAAAATTGCTTTGATCTCTTACGTGTGTACTTCATCAACATTATTGAGGCTGCCGGCGTTCCGATATCGGCAGCCCGAACCTCGTAAGTTCGAGTGCCCCGGCCCACAGGGTTCTGCTATGGATGTGTCTGACCATAGGGATACGGTGATACCTATAGAAAATTGCCAAATGTAAATTTGACAAAACAATGATTTTAGACATTTATATAATGATTTAATTATAAATCATGGGATTTGGAGGTGCCCCTATTTGCAATCCCAATCCCCTGGACTTGATGTCGTACCGCTTCGGTTCGGTGAGATCTTCGGCAAGTGGGATGACAAGCGCGGATCAAGACTGCCAGTACTTCTTGGATTTCTTGATAGTGATTATGGCCAACCTGAGATATATCCTGCGAAAACGTGTACAAATATCATCAAATATCTCCATCTATGATCTATGTCACCAAAAATTAGAAAGAGACATCTCTATTTATCTCCATCTATGTCACACAAATTCAAAAACTTCTACTTTAGTGTAGCATCGGTTTCCGAAAAAATCCCACCTCTGGCGAAACCAGCACTATCCTGGCGAAATTTGATGCTTCCCGGCCCATGGTTGTTGAGTCCCTGGCATGATGTGTCCCAGTTCCAGTTATGCCAAATCTCCACCAGCAGATCTGCCTGTGGCAGAAGATCAGGGCACAAGTTCTCCAAAGTTGGGTGTTTTATGGTGTTTTCATGATTTAAAAAACATATCATATGGAAATGTGCCACATGTTGAAACAACCATATATATTCTGTGTAGCATCACGAGAGATATTCAACCAGGACTGCAAGTGCATGTTGGATAAACCGCATTTTGCCTAGTTGAAGCTACATGTTTCATTGTTCTATGGTTCAGCCTCCACCTTTTGGATTTCCACAGTTGCTGATAGCGACCCAAGCTTGATCTACGGGGCTAAATCATGTTGATTCTCCTTGGAGCCTTCAGACCTATTTCAGCTAGAATGAGTTTTGCAGATATTCAGCTCTGGGTTGCTGCTTGTTTTGTATGACAAGGTCCATCCAATGATGCATTTTGAGACCCAGCAGATTCGGCTCCCGGAACCAAAAACCGGGCACTGAGCAGGGCACTGAGTCCGTCCCGCATCAGTAGCCTCCGGGGTGTAGAGTTCAGCCTGGACTTTGGTCGCATCGAGCGTTGGCAGGAGTTCTATCCACAATGTTCTAACTGCTAACTGCTAAGTTTTTATTAAAACAGAACTGTGGCATGTAAGCAATGAACATTGGGGATAGTGTTGTGTTCCGCAAATCCTTGATGTTGCCTTGCTATTCATTTCTCCTCTCACACATCTCAAACTCAGGAAAGAGAAAATCATAGCCATGATCGAAAAGAAACCGAAATCACAGAACATTCACAGAACATACATCTTCAACCAGGTCAATCCAGCATGTTTAACACAAAACTGTATAATAACATGTATATCATATATATTATATTATATTATATTATATTAAATTATATTCTATTATATTATATTTTATTATATTATATCATATTATATTATATTATATTATATTATATTATATTATATTATGTTATATCATATCATATCATATCATATCATATTATATTATATTATATTATATTATATTATATTATATATGATGTTACCATTTAAGGCGAACTCTCAACACCGCCCAGATCTGCCTCATGACCATCCACCAGGAGAGTCCATTGCCCTTCACCCAGGTACTGCGACGCAGCTGGCTGTCGATCTCATTCCGATGCCACATTTCCAGGGTGAATGACTGCCTTCGACAATACTGCACCATGCAGTGATCCCCGACTCTGATGATTCCACTCCTTGGATGCTCATAAGAGGTACTGTGATCATCCTAATACACTGATCAGTGCCTGTTCCCCAAGCTATCAGTTATTTCACTTGGAAATCCTCATGGCCAATAGTCTTGGAAGACAGACCAATAGTATTGGAATTGTAGAAACCTCATGACCAAAGAAGTGGGTCTGCTTCATGACGTTGAGTGCCCCAAGAAGGGATTCTTCCAATGATTCGCCAGCAAATCTTGCTGGTTGAGTCGCTCGTCCCTGGATCCAATGAGTTTCAACACATGTTTCCCTCTCCTTTGCTGGTTGAACCCCCAATATTCGACGTTTTATTTGCCATATTTCAACGGGTTTGAGGGAACATTCACGGTAAACCATAGGTTTTTCAGGGTTTTTTCCCAGTAAATAGGACGGCGGCACTGCAAATCTTCCCGTTCCAGGTCCTGCAGTTCCAGCAACGTCGCTGCGGGACCCGTAAAGGTGTAGGTGCCGGGAGGGGCCTCCAGCGGATGCCATGAATTTCACTCAGAAACCACGCCTTTGGTGGCAAGGGTGGTCAGTCAGGTCGCGTTGTGTTGCTGAAAAAAAACAAATTGACCAATGACAAGTTGACAAAAAGGAGCAAACAATCAAATAGTTTCAGGTAAGATGCCATAAGATGCCCACTCTGATGGGAACATTGAGGGTCAAGGTAGGCAAACCGGATTATATGCATTCAATTGAAGTATCCGCTTATAATGTGTATTTCATCATCCTTGCCTCTCCATATCTACCTGAACCCTGATTCAAGAGGTC
The DNA here is from genome assembly GCA_003297045.1 of Symbiodinium sp. clade C Y103. Lineage (NCBI taxonomy): Eukaryota > Dinophyceae > Suessiales > Symbiodiniaceae > Cladocopium > Cladocopium sp. clade C. Next base: position 55,976 of record BGPT01001723.1, on the reverse strand, counting down.
ATGTAAGCCAAAAATGGAGGGCTAACAATCCAAACTAAAACTCATCTGAGTTGAATGCACACGGTATATAGATGTATACAGCTACATATGCAGGAGAGTTGGAAACTTGAAATTCCATGGAAAAATACTCCTACAAAGGGGAGGTACCATGAAACTCGGCGCTGTGCCCACGATGCCTCCAACAAAGCTCCATCAAGCATCACCTGAAAAGCGACAGCGAACAACAGCGAACAACATCGCTCCACTTTCTAGGGGCTCCCCAATACCCTCTAGTAAACTAACAGTTTGCTACTGAAAATGGCCATAGAAATAGTGGATTTTCCCATAGATAGCATGGTGATTTTCCATAGTTTTTTGTGAGTTCACCAGAGGGTATGTCCAGGATGTTCTGGAAGTTTGTCTTCCAAGGGTCCAACAGATTCCAACGCTTTGATCTCTTCCGGATTGCGAAAAAATATTGGGTTTTTACATCATATGTTTTCATATGTAGTCATATGATCATATGGTCAAAACCCTGCATTTTTGGTGAACCCCAACAAACAGCTGGTAAATGGATCTTCATCCCCTGAAGATGATATCTATAGCTACTGTATTGATCTATAGCCATATACATATATATATATATATGTATGATAGGTATATAGACATATAATTACAATGGGAAACCGGCAAATCTATCTATAAATGGATATTAAAATGAATGATTTGAAGAATTTTGGGGGGTACCCCCATGTTTGGAAACCACCATTCATTCACCACACATTTCCCATCGACTTCCCCTAGATTTGGCACCTCCTGGTCCTCGGTGCCGGGGTTCTTCACCCGCATCAGGTGAGAGCCAGAGCCGGCCCTCAGCAACGCGGAAACCCGGCCTTTCGGCTACGCAAAATATGGGCAAAACCTGGCAAAATGGGAGCCTGATGGTGGAGTAACAAGCTGCAAAAATCTTTTCATGTCCAAGGTCAAAGTATGTCAACATATGGAGTAGAATGGCATCTATCATCCATAAAATTGACTAAAACGAACCGCACAAAATTCAATTTGATTGCAACACCACATGAATTTCATGAACTTCACGGCGGCAGTTGCAACATCTCACTTGGCCAAGGTTGGGACGCAAATTTGAACCAAGCCTTGGTTCCAGACACCGTAGGTACAGCATAGATCCATAGGGGGCAGGGTGGTGGCTGCATGGTCGCAGTGTAGTTGGGAACACACATATTTATGGTGGCTGCACTGGACCGAAGCTTTTACAGATTGTCTTCCAAAAAAAACATGAAGAAACTGCACCCCCAAAACTATGCCCTGACAATTCACTTTTTTGAAACTGTAGTTGTTTGATGTTGTTTGAATCATTGATGAGACACGCACAAACGTGTTTGACGCTGCTCACAACAGCCACTCCGGATCCCCAGCCCTGGCCTTATAGTCCGCCATGGTTAAAATGAAAGGCCCGCGGTGAAGGCTGAGTTTCAGGTGTGGTTCATGCTGTGTCCTGCTGGGTATGGTTGGTTTAAAGCCAACCACTTCCATGAGGCATAGGCTTTGGAATCCAGAAGCAAACCTGGCAAATGTTCAGCTAAATCCAATTCAATAGCAGGCACGGCAACAACAAGTATATGACTGCTGACTGGGTTTCCTCGCCACGATTACGCTAAAACCGAAGTAACTGCTATCAAGAAAAGTGAAACATCATCGAGTTCATTTCCGGTATGGGTCAAAATCAGGGACCCCAAAGATCCTAAAATCATGTTCAACTATCAGTTCAACTATAGTATACATGGATGCAGTATTCATGTTTATACCCCCCCATGTATTTCCACTAACAAAAATGGCTACTAAGCTACAATTCACCATTTGGTCCAGTGGCAAGTTCATGGCCCCTGCCAGAAATCTGCAGACGCCGCGGCCGGGCGGACCATGACTCAAAGGTTGGTAGAAAAAAGGACGCAGCTTGGATTGTTTCTTGGGGCTGAAGCCAAGTTTTGTTTGTTTGTGTATATGTATATATATATATATACATAAGTTTAGAAATATTCATATTCGAAGGAAGTTTAGAAGTGAAACTTTCGACAATATGGACAGTTGAAAAGCAGAGGTGAGAAAAGTCAGAAGTGAGAAGATCAGAGATGAGAAAGTCAGAAGAGAGAAGATAAGAGATGAGAAAGT